>SNQJ01S0125183.1:1473-26498 GCA_010110895.2 Picea sitchensis | reverse complement strand
CTGAAATTTCGTCTGCACATGGCGACAAGAACTCCGCATCGTCAAAACAGGACTGGAGTCATTCATGGCACAGGATTAATTCCACAGCATTGCAAAAGGGTCAAAAACTATACAAAATGACCAAAAAATTGAAGGGCGCTTTATAGAAACTGGGTTCGTGCGCGTATGCACGTAACAACAGCGTATAATGCGCGCATCGGCGCACGATGCGCGGCTGTTGGGCGAAAAACCCGCGCGCCTACTAAACGGTGCATTTATTGAAATTGGTTGGCCTCCCAACCACTAATGGATCGGCTCCCAAGTCGATTTGACACCAAATCCGAGCTCAATCCTCATGGTGGGCTGGTCAAAGACCTAATTGAGCCCTAAAGAGCCCCTTTTCATATTCCAAAGAGGTCACATAATAACCCAATGTTAGGCTATAAAAAGCCATGAATGACCACCATTTTCTCAAGGAATTATATGCATTGTTATGCTGCCAAGATTGTTAAGGACTCATTCTTTAACAAGAGCACATAGGCATCATTTCACAAGAGCTATCCACCCCTCTCTTGAGTGGATAAGCTTGGAGTTCTTTCACCCACATTTTCATCTTTTCATTGTAAAGGAGAGCAATCAAGTGAGGGCCTCAAGAGACTTCCATTGGAGAAAGAAGGGACCCAAGTCCCCTTTCTTCATTGTGCCTTTAGATTTCATCAATAGATCAGCTTATACATTGGTGATATTGGTCCATTTGTATTTGTTTTTCATTTTGTTTATATGCTCATAGTTTTAGTTAGCTTTAGTTTAATTCTAGTTTATTGTTTTGTTTTGTTTTCTCTAACCCTTTCCTTTCATAGTTGTCATGCCTAGCAGATCCCAACTGGGCATGTAAGCACTCTTAATTTTATCACCTAGTGACGAATTGGGTGCAAACAACATCTTTAATCTCACCTATGGTCATTTGTTGTAAACTATTATAGGAGAGCATGCTTCTGGTGTTTTCATTTTTACAAGAAAATCCTAGCTCTTCCATGATAATATTCGAGATCACACTTGGGCCCGAACCGCCATCAATGAGGAAACAATGGGTGATCTTATCCATAATATTTACAGAAATATAAAAAGGGGGGTTTTTACAGGGTATCTAAAGTTATGTACACCTACTTTATTTACAGATGAATCCTCTTCATTTACCTCTTCAGAGAGGTTGGCTACAACATAATATTTTCCTTCCATGAATTGTTTTAGATGCCTTTGTTGTTCAGGGATGACAATCATGTCCAAAAGGGTGGCATCTGCTTTGATGTTGGCCAACTGATTCAGAATATTTTATTTGGAAGAGGGGAGAAGGGAATTTGTTCCTTGACTGTCAGGAACCTTAGGAACCTGAACAGTAGTAGCTGGTGAGGATGAGTTTGGGTTAGAAGAATTGCGGGGAGGCTCATATTTTCCTTTAGGATCGTAGGATTTGTTCCTAGTATTGATGATCATGACATCTTTTGGCTCTGCAAAATCTAGGAAAACAATGGTAGTTTTCAGTATTTTACCAAAGATATTATCTCTGGCACTCTTATTTACCTCACATGTGGTCTCCTCATGGTGTTCCTCACAAAATTTACACCAACTTCGAGGCATGATAGCTTTAGCCTAAACAATATTTTCAATTGGATTTCTAAAGGGGGGTGTAGAAGAGGATGAAGCTCCATGGATGAGAGGGGAGACATATATCTTTCTCTCATATGCTATCATATGATTATTCATGTCTTGTACTAGTTGTAAGAGGGCACACATGTCTGTCTGTTTAACTGATTCTCCCAACCTATTCTCTCAACCTGTTCTTCATACTCGAAACAAGTATGCAGAGTGGAATCGAGGTTATTAATGGATTTTTCCTGAAGCCTATGATGATAGGGGGAAGGTAATGCATTGTAGTAATACATGAAAGAGGATTGGTTATGAGGTCAAATGAGTTCAAGGATTTGATTATATAACTTAGTGAAACACAAGTTGAAGGAATTGATGGTCTCACCATCCTTATAGGCGATGTTATTGTACTCCCGTAATGGCTCAGTTGGGCTTTTGGATTTCCCATAGGTGGATCTGAACCAATAAACCAACTCCTCCCAAGTAGACAAAATATTAGGAGGAAGGTCAAAGAAATCAGCCGCAGCTTTTCCTTCCAAGGAATTGGCAAATAAGCACATCCAAATATCATTTTTATTGGCTCCTATGTTGTGAAAAGCATTGGAAAATGCCACCAGGTGTTCATTTGTAGTGACAAAGTTATTTCCCAAAAACCTGGGAAGATTTTCTTTGAATTTAGGAAGTGGATGAGTAGCAGGTGCTAGGTTAAGAGGAGAGGAAACATGCCATTGTGTGGTTGTGGCATCTTCTTCAAACTAAAAAAGCCCATACTTTTTAATGACTTTGATGGGATTTGTGGTAGATTGGATAGGGACATGGTGGCTATATAAGCTACAAATCATCGACAAAACTAAATCCTGAGAGGAGGAAGCACTTCCAGTGCCACCAGATCCACCACTATATGTCATATTGTGCATGATAAATAATGGAGAAAAAGATGAATTGGATGAATCAGACAAGGTCCTCCTTAGAGCACTTTGTTGGGTTGATAACACAACGTTTCTTCTTCCTATTTCAGCAATAGGATTAATTTCAGGTGATAAGCCTCTTCTTCTCCTAGAAACACAAGAGTCTAAGGTCATGAAAGGAAGGCCAAAGCTGAAGGAATAAGAATGTTATTGTTGGTTTCTAGGTTGTCTACATCTAGCTTCCCAACGTTTTTGGACACTAATGTCTTATTCAATTTCTGCCCATGAATGATTAAGCTCAACCCGTGTATTGGCAGTGTCTAAAATGGTGTTAAAAAAATTCAAAGCAATGTTGGTTTGATCTTGAAGACTAGGCTCAATATTGGGCTGCCTTGCAACATGTACAATCATTAAGAAAAAAAACATTCAAAGAATCAATAAAAAAAAATAGATGTATTCGATGTTAATCAAGCATAAAAATTAGCTAGAGAGATATTGAAGATCTCCCCAGTATGGTTGCCAAATAAATGTTGAGGAAAAGTTATGAAATGATCTTACTCAAGCATTTTCAAATCTTGCTTGGCTAAAGCAAGATAGACGGGAATATCACCCTAGATTTATAGCCATCAAAATTGGTATCCTAATTCACAAGTATTGTTTACAAGTGCTTAGGCTGGTTTTTTTATAATTAAAAGCTTGCTGAAATTTTCATTATTTATGTGATTTTCTGAACATAACAGATGTTGAAATAAATATAGAGATATCAGTAAAGACACCAAGTCAATAGTCAAAATAGACGAGACATAAACCAATCACTTATTTCATTCCAATTCATCAAAATAATCATTCTCTTTACAAAATTTCCTGAGGAATTTTTGGACCAAAGTCAAACTTTGATGTCCCCGATGAAACACACAAAAGGACTTCTGATAGAAAGTAAAAAACTGAACTTTAAAAGCTGGATCAGCTTGCCACAGATTGTTGCCCACTCGACTATGCACAATAGCCTTTGTCAATCATGAAATCTAATTCACAAACAAACAAGTCTACACAGACTATCAAAGATAGATCAACACCTCTGAAAAACAAGTGTCAGAAAGATGTAATTCAACCCTGAATCTTGTTGTCTACAATAGGACCCTGCTATCATAAAAAAGAATTAGGCTTCTAATGAATTAAGGAATGAATGAAAACTGAAATATCTCAACAAAAACTCAAAGAGAAAACCTTAGTATGCTTCTCCTTCTATCCTCCCCTTGTCTCTCCTTTTCCTTTTTCCTTTAAGAAAATTATATTTGGTTGAAGTAGTTGAACTACTTATTTAGTTAAGTTAACTAGAACTCAAATAACTTTTTAGTTAGGGGGAAAAGTAATAATCATAATAAGGGTTTTTAATAAATAATAACTAGTAGGTTGGACCCCTTGTGACTCCCTTTATTTCTTTAACAATCATAACACAACTAGTTAATCAAACAAAACATCCCTCCATGTGACTCCCATCATCACTTTCATATTTGACAATTTAAATCAATGATAATTGAAATTATTTCCAAAAATATATTACCCATATATCCAAAAAATAGTGGGTTGTCCAAAAAATTTAGAAGTCAACTTTTCTCAACAATAAATAAATAAAAACTTAAAATCCATATTTTCCACTCTGGAAGGCAATATTTCCCTTGTTGTTGTTGTCACCTTTTGATCTCTCTGAATTTTCCTTAGGCTATGTGGAGCCTTTAGGCCTAATCTCACTGATCACATGAGAGAAATCACCTCTCAAATGCATGCGAGAGGACACGAATTTTGCAGAGTCATTTGAGGGTGATGAGGGGGAAACAATGGTTTTTCCTTTGTCAGGGGCATGGTGGGACTCTGTTTTCAACCTTTTACTTGCATGCGAAGACTGACCTGGTGAGTGGATAGGGGGAGCTTGGAAAATATTATTAATAGGAAGAGCAGTAGGTAGAGATAACTTAGGCCACCCACGATGTTGGGAGACTTCCGGGTGGACAATCTCTTGCCATCCGTCATTTTTCGGGACTTCAGGATACAGTGACACATGAGGAGGCACTAGGATACCAGGGACCTATGGGGCTTGGAAGGGAGGCCTTTCAGGCCTAGGTTGGATGACTCCCTACCCAATCGAGTTAAAAAATATAGCTTGAAATAGATGGCCTAACTCTTGTGAGTCTGCATCAAAGTGTATAGAGAATATCGGCCTTCTAGGGCCCCTATTCCAATTGCCTCTTCCAAGGTTATCCCTGCCATGGATACCTTTGCTGAAAAAGCTCATTCCTCTATCCATAGTTGATTAGCAAATAGTTTTTTTAACAACCATACATGACAACTCTTTTAAATATGAGATAAAATTTGGCTCGGCAACATATTAGAGTCATGCAATCCAATCCATCCAAATTGTTCAACAGTTGTCAATGAGAAGGGGGTGAAAAAGGGAATTGGGATAAGCAAGGGGTTGTATTGAGCGAAAAATGTTAAAATGAGGGGGAAAATATCATGATTACTGCGCATAGACAACAAACAATCAACTGTAACATGAACCAAAAGAATATATCATTGTAATCCATCTATGGGATCCTTAAACTGTCATAATACAGAACTTATCTTAACCATAATTAAATTTTAGGAACATGGAGTGGATAGTGAACATGGGAAGGCAAGGGGAACTGTAATTAGCGAAAAGTTAAATAATGGTAGCAGATATTGTTCGAAAAATTAATTAAGTAATCCATAAAAATAGTTATGTATTCAATACAACTATTCCAGCATCAACTAAACAATTACTATGGCCAATTAAACAATACTGTGTGTTAAAACTTGTTCATTGTCCACATTCAATTTCCTTAAAATATTTCAATTAACACAGAATAATTATACTCAGAATCCTCATGACTTCACCCATATTGTTAAAAGACTTTTGTTTCTTTTCCATTTACTTCCCTTTCATATTTAAAACAAAATCCAAGGCACACACAGTCATTTGTTTCAACTCCGTTCAGCATAAAAACATCAGCACTGCCCATAATTTAATTCCTCTAATCAAACACAGACACAAGCTCTTTTAAAACATACCCGATTCCATTCCTTTAACCAATTTAAAAATTAAATTGCAATGAAACCATACTACTAAAAAAAATCGTCCCCATCTTTGATGGTGCAATAAAACGATACGATGCATGATATTCATAAATCATACACAGTAGACAACCAAGCCATAATTATCAATACTTCAAATTGCAATAATCCCGATCGGGCAATTTAAACACATAGTAACAACAACCATTACTTCAATTTATACCACGTTGTAGGAAACACACAGACCAACGCATAACACAAAGAAGCATTTATGTGTCTGTACACATCCAATTACTCCCAATCAAACCATAAAACCATGCTAAGTTATCGATTCATCTTTCATAATAAAAGAATGCGGTGACTATATACCAATCATCATTTCCGATTATAACTATGTAATCAACCCAATCAAACAGAGATGGGGCAATAATCAAAAACATTGTCAACGCTACTCAAACAACTCATGACAGTCAACAAGATGTCTGAGAGGGCATGACTAGTTTAGTTTACCAAATCAGATTTTGTAACTAATGACAAGAAAATCAAGGGTTCACTCAGTGGAACCAAACACAGGGAGACCGAAGGCCAACCACATCAACAGTAGGTGAGACAAGAATGGTGGAACCATAAGCCTTATAATCCTTAGCTTGAAAGACAAGTTAACAGTTCACACTAGGTAGGGTAGACCACGATGTAGAAGGGAAGGGGTTTCTTACTAGCCAGTAACCAACACCAAGAACACGCAGGGGCATAACCCTTGTGTTTTTCCCCGATAGCCGAATAATGCTAATAGAAATGCAGATCCCAGGTAATACCAATCAACCCTAAAACAAGATTCTTGGCATAATATCCACCCATAACCAACTGTGTGGATACAAACAATGTAAAGTGAGATCACGACCAGGTGGAAAAATGATATGCAGTGACCAAAAGGTGGTTCAAATCATACACAACAACCCCATAACACCAAATACAACTGGGTGTGATTACCATGACTATGAGGAGACGACCATCAAGGCCAAACATAATGAAAATTGAATTCCTCCAACAAAACCCATAGAGACAAACGAGATCCATAATAATTTCCACCACACAGAACAACCAATGAAATTGTGACTTCAACCATCAATTTTCCATTTCCAACGAATAACACAAACAACCATTCTAGATAAAGCACCATTCGTTTACATAGTTGAAAGCCTCAAGAAAACATAGACCAATACATCACCGAGATAACATTTATTTCATAATAGAGTGAGTTCATGGATGGGTGAAAACAAAAATACTTGTAACCAAATGGCCTTAAAACGTGAGCTTGGTCGAGAAGTTCCTTCCATGCCTGAATATCGTAGCTTAACCACAGCAAAATCAAATGAAAAATAACCAAGATAGGGTGACAAATAGTGGGAGAAATATGGAGTGACGTGCATTTACTACACATCATTTCCATCCTCCACACATTCAATTGCATAGTACACGACAACCATCCAACCGTTAATCCATTCCATTAATCCATGCATTGAAACTTGCACACATTGCTTTCCAATTGCGCCACCCAACCCATATTAACCATTGCAAAAAACCAGACTATAGCATATATGACATGCGCCCCATATAAGTCAATAAAATCGTATAGCCACTAACATTGCTATTTAGGACTAACATCCATTTATTTAATTTCAAATGCATATAGTATAGCATGGTATAGCATAGTATAGTATAGTATAGCATAGTCCTCTTTTCTTGGATTTATTCCATATTACCTATGTCTCTTGTTATAAATAGCATGTGTCTTGTGTGGGTGTAATATGTAATAAATCATGGCACCAATAGCAATGTAATAACAGTGAATACAAGCCATTCATACATGGAATTTATATCTTTAGAGTAACGAAACCAACACATAAAATCCATTATTCATCTGCCATTATGTCGCAAACAAAATCAATACTTCATCATCACTCATGTAGAACCCTGTGTGCAACATCGAAAAACAACATAAAATGTGTGAATAGGCTATCTCTCATCCTCCAATCTACAAGGGGGTCCCACCTACTATTATTATATATCATTAGCTTAGTTTAAATAGTAGTCTTTAGCAATACTTTGTAGGCAAAATCCTCATTGTGATTTTTATTGTCAACACGTCTAACAATGGATGGTACTCAAGGAACAATTGTTTCTTCTTTAGTATAGAAAATGTGTCCTCATCTTGAGAGATTTGATATTTATATTCGACTAATCATATTTCCAAAGGTTGCGTCGCTTCCCGACTATATTTAATTTCTTCTTTGGATATTATATGTGGCAGGGGGGTCGAGTCAATGAGATCCTTAATTTGGATAATATTATTTTTCATTTCATTTCACTCTGGCTCAACAATTAATGCATATCGTATGTTCCCCTGGTCATTCGTTATGTACCATAATTTTGAAGATTGGTGTTCGATCTACAGTCTCTTCTCAAGAAATTATCTTATCTATGGGCTTGTTTTCGATGTGGGAGAAGTTTGTATGGCTGGTCTAGATTCTTTGTAGTCCATACTTTCTAATTCATCGTCTGGTTGATGGATGTTCAACTGTGCGTCACTACTTATTTCAAGTGTCGTCAAGGTTTTTTATATTACCAATCCTGGTTGATCTTCGTCTGGCTTAGATTGCTCACATTCTCTATCAGGATTACCCTCCTCGAGTATCTTTCCATTCGATTTTTTGTTGTTTGACTGGTTATGAATTTCTTCTCTTTTTTGTTTCCTTTTATCCCGTTCTATTTTTTGGATTTTCGTGGATTACTTATGGGCTTGTTTCCCTCTTGATGACATTTAGACTTGGGAAACACTACTTCAATTTTTCTTTTTTTATGGCATCTCACAGTTTCGACCGACCCCCTATTGTCGACCCGACTTATTCTAAGTCAGTATTATTAGCGATGTTTATTTCTTCAAGAAGTAGTCCCAGGATTCTCTTGTATCTTTTCACTTTGCGTCAAGAAATGCTTCCCACTTTTCATCTCTTTCTTGGAAGTTACTATTTGGTAATGGTGTGCCTGGTCTTGGTCGGTATTCGATGATGTCACCCACTCCCTTTCCGAAGAGGAATTTATTAAGAAGTGTTGAAACCCTGCAGAAAAATCCGTCGTGCAGTTCAGTGTAAAAGTTTTCTTTTATTTTTTCAAGGGATTCCTGATCTTCAATGGCTTGTTCTGAAATATAATATTCAATAATTCTTTCAATCCGGTCGTGCATATTTGTTCTTCCTCCATTCGTCAACTTTAGTCCTAACTTCTCGTCGGGTGTTAGATTACACATTACTTGATCTGTTAATGTGCCGAAATAATTCTTTTGATATAACTTCAAGGAATCTTTTGTGTGTCTCTAAAAAAACCCGCGACTGTGCTTCGGCTAGTGAGAGGTAATTCCTTCTTGCATAGTTTCTGATGTAGTTCTCAATTTTGTGCTCCCACCAATTGTGTATGTCTTGTAAAGTTAGCATTTATGTAAATTTATACATGCCCAAGTTTAGTACTTCCAGCAATGGAACCAATGTTGTGATATAGGAATAAGTAGGGAGAGTTACCGGTAGATCCTTGTATAAACATCATAGAGATACATGACACACATATACAAAGATAAAGACATACACAAGTAATGAGAGCCCAAAGAATAGTCCTTTTATTATATGATATAACAATAAAACACAATTACATATAATCTCTCACATGAAGTTATTTGAGCCTTCATGTGCTTCTCTATTTATACCTATTTTAGGGAGTTATAACTACTTAACTTCCTGGTTCGTTCGGTTAATAGATACTACAACTGACCTCTACTTCTAACTGTGTCGATTGAATGACTAGTTCTTAGTCAACCGTCAGGTCTAGTCGACTAGCCCCTACAAACAATGTCTATATGCATTTGCATAAACACTTCAAGCCAAATCTCACAATTAAAATGCATCAACAATTAGAAATAAGTGCCACAACAATTCCATGATCATATGGAACTCTTAAAGTAGTAGACCATCGAGGAATACATTTAGTAGGTTGAGAAGCACACATAGAGAGCATAGAAGGATCCTAACAACCAGTACAAGATTTAACACTCAGTATCTTTAGCGTTGTTATATGGAAGAAAATTCATTAAACACCCTGAAATTTTTCGATGTTGAACTTGACATATACAACGAATGCAAAGAACTATACCCCCATAGTCTACTCACCTATATTTTCAACCCCTATATTCTTCGCATAAGTATACGTTTCCTGCAGTTGGGACTGCTAATTCTATTTTCAACCATTGTGAATATAATTCATAGCAATGATTGTGAACCATTTCTTCATTGCACACCTTCACATCTACAATGGCTCCAGGCCAGGGACTCTAACAGCCAGGTAATTTTCATGATGACCGAGTCATTTCTGGAAATCTGGTTTGCAAAAGAAAAGGGCTAATTAGAAATTGTGTGAAGTAAATGTTGTGGTTGTCTATCATCTTTCCAATGCTTTCTATTAATCATTCCATGTATTCCATGTATTCCATGACTAACTCAGTTCTGGAAAGGACATGTTAGTAAATATTTCCTATGCACATGCCCTTAAGGAAATACAACCTCAATAATGTACTATCCATAAATTTCATGTAAATGATGCACTAAATCAATATGTAACCATCTCTCAGAAAACATGTTGTCAAAAGCCTCTTTACCTAGCCATTTACAAGAAAACCTAATTGTTGATGTTAGTGGTAGCATCAGACAAGTACATTCACATTAGCATGTGTCTAGCATGTGGAAGTCGTAGAAATCCTTCTATCCTTGAGTTTATCTCATTTAGAAGGAATTAAGTAAAGTAAAAGTATTTTCTATTAGTTAATTGAGTTATTTAAGGAAAGTGTTAAAAGTAATTATCATGTAATATAAGCATGAAAATATTAAGTGGGTGTGAGAAGTAATCTCAATCGTGAATCAATTTGCGGATTAGATTTATATTGTAACTCATGATTATAAAAGCAAGGCTAGGGTGAAGGAGAAACATACTCAAATTGTGTGAGTACACTTGTAAGAGACTTTGTTGAGAGATCAAGGTCAGTACTTTTGGTGAGATGCCAAGGTCAAGGATGGAAAAGAAGGAATTTTTCTAGTGTGAGGAGTGTAGAAGAAACGAAGGAATTTTTATTACACAAGAATGAGGAGATATCACTGGTTGGGGAAATGATTTCATCCAAGTGTTGTTGTAGAGAGGGTTGGGTCATGAAGGAATATGATTCAATATCTTGGATAGGTGGAGAAGGAATTCCATCTAGAGGTCATACAGGTCAAGGAGAAGAGAGAGCATAGGAAACCATAGGGGGTTTCAACTGATAGAAGCTAGAGCAAAGCATAGCTCAATATGGAAGTTGTCGTACGGGTTATCCATACATGTACATAGGTTTTTTGCAGGGAAATTATGTACGTAGATGGGTTTGTTGATGGATAGTCGCATACACCTTGGGAAACATGTTCGTATAAGGTCACAAAGAAGCACAAGAATTTACAGGTTTGTCTGCAATGTATATTCTCTTAGTGGGCCATTTTCCCAATTATGGAATCCCTTATTTGACCTTAATAAAATAATCTTGGAACCGATTTTCCCTCTGAAGTTTTTTCGAGGGTTTATACCCAAAAATATTGGTGTCTTATGTGTGAGATTTTTTATTTCCTTGTTTATGCTTCCACTGCATGTTAGTTGATTATTCAGTTGTGCTTTTAGTAGATAAAGTGATTTTATTTTGAGCTTATTGTCAATTGTTGGGTTGAAGTGGTAATATGAACATGGTATCATAGCATACCAAGGGTTGAATCCAGGAATGTCAACATGGTATCAAAGCATGATCTTTGAAGGGAGGAAACCAAGAGAACAAATCTCAAAAGTTGCAAGAATGTCTAGTCAGATCTAGAACTAGAAGGCATAAATCAAAGGATGGATTTCAGGGAAACAACAATACCGAGGAAAAATAGGGGTTTTTCATGTGTATGGAGGTGTATGCAAGTTACAGAAGGTATAGTCACGTACATACATGGGTTTCAATGGTGATATTCACGTACATACATGAGATTTAGTGAAGACATTTGCATACAATTCTGTACAAGTCAATACAGAGGAAGTTTCAGCAAAGGGTTATCAGATCATATCTTGGAGATGGAAACTGAATTATGATTCGAGGAAAGGGTGGATGAGGTTTCCAACTACAGTCCTTGGAAGGAGATAATCATGTTGGTGTTGATGGAGAATAGGATCTGAGAATTTGCTAATACTCAAATAAATACACCAACAAATGCGACATATCTGGTCATCCATAATCAAAGGGATGTGAAATCTAGGTGCATCATTCTAGATGGAGTGAAGGATCACTTGGTCCCTCATTTATCATGGAAGAAAAAAACCTGGGACATGTGGGAGGCTCTAAAGAGTTTATATCAGATAAATAATGAGAATCACATAATGGTGTTGAGAGAGACATTGAGGGACATGAAGATGACAGTATTAGATATGGTGTCAAGTCATCTCACCCAAATATGACAGGTTCAAGATGAACTGGTTGCAATTGGGGAAATAGTGGATGATTCATATTTGGTGAGGACACTTCTCAAGGGATTGAGGAAGGAGTGGACACCATTCATCAAAGGAATCATGGCACAAGAGAATCTTCTGGATTGCTCAAGTTTATGGGATGACTTAGTTTAGGATGAACTTCGAGATGAAGATATGAATGGAGGTCGACACACAAATTATGATGAGAACCTTTCTCTTGCTAGTTAGGAAAGGAAGGTCAAGTTAAAGAAGATTACCAATGGAGAGTCTACCTATCAAGTCAACAAAATGAAGGACAAGAGAAAATTCAAGTGCTTTACATGTCACAAGTTTGGACATTATGCAAGTTAATGTCCACATAGGAAGAAGGGTGGGAACAAAATGAAACTAGAGATAGTTGCATCGACAAAGACTCAAGTGGATGATGTTTTCAAGAAGTTCGAATAGACAAAGTTATTACTTGTTTCCCATACTTCTTTAGGCACCATATCATTTGGTTCATGGTTGATATATAGTGGAGCCACATGTCATATAACAAGAGCATGAGAGGTGTTTGAGATCTTCACAGAGTATGATTTAGAGACTCAAGTGGAACTTGGTATGGGGACCAAGAATGCAGTGAAGGGATATAGAATAGTGTCATTATAGTTGGATTCATGAGGCACATTGAGTGTGACAAATGTGCTATGGGAGCCAAAACTAAAGAGGAGTGTGATCTCAGTATCAATGATTGAGAAGAAGGGATTTTTCATAGCATTCTAGGATGGAAATGAATAGATAAATCCTAGACGATCTAGATTAGAAAAAAAAAAAATCTTTGGAGTCAGAGAGACCAAATTGTATAGGCCAAAGGGCCAAACTATGAAATAAATAACAAGTAGTAGAGTGGAAGAGAACAAGGAGTAGGTAGCTCCAAAGGTTGAGGAACTCAGAGGGAGTCATCCTTTAGGTTTAGGCGGGAAGGAGCATCCTTCCAAGTATTTCAAGAAGGATTTATGGTTCAATATGAAAACGTAGGATTCTCAGGAGAAGGAGGCTTCTAGGATCATGATCAAAGAGGATTCTTCGAAGATAGGTCAGAGCATGACGGAAAGGATAGATTTTGTGTCAGAAGGAGAAACCAATAAGGTGGATTCAAGAGAAGGGATGGTAGCATATTTAGTAGTGAAGATAGAGCCAACTCTTGGTGGGAGAAGTACCTTCCTCGCTAAGAGCGGGTGTTGATGTTAGTTTTAGCATCAGATAGATACTTCCACATTGGCATGTGTCTAGCATGTGGAAGTCGTCAAAATCCTTTTATACTTGAGTTTAATTTAGTAAGAAGAAATTAATTAAGGTAAACATGTTTTTTATTAGTTAAGTGACTTATTGAAGGAAAGCGGTAAAAGAAATTAGCATGTAATATAAGCATGTAAATATTAAGTGGGCATGAGAAATAATCTCAACCATCAATCAATTTGGATATTAGGTTTAGATTGTAACTCATGATTATAATTAAATCAAGGGTAGGGTGAAGGAGGAATAGACTCGACTTGCATGAGATACACTTGTAATAGACTTTGGTGAGATATAATGGTTGATACTTTTGGTGAGATATCAATGCTGAGGATAGAAAAGGACTTTTTCTGGTGTGAGGAGTGTAGAAGCAAAGAAGGAATTTTTCTTACACAAGAGTGGGGAGATCCCATTGGTTGGGTGAAGTGATTTCATCGAAGTGTTGATGCAAAGAGGTTTGGATCACAAAGGACCATGATTCAAGATATTGGATAGGTGGAGAAGGAATTCCATCTAGAATTCATATAGGTCAAGGAGAAGAGAGAGAAAAGGTAGCCACATGAGAGTTTCAGCGGATAGAATCCAAAGGAAAGCATAGCACCGTACGAAATTTTCTATATGGGTTTTCCATACATGTACATGGGTTTGTTGTGGGACAGTCATGTATTTATGTGGTTTTGTTGAAGGAAAATCATGTACACCTCAGGAAACATGGTGGTATAGAGTTGTACATCAACATAAAAATTGTTAGGTTTGGTTGTAGTGTATGTTCTATTACTGGGCCATATTTCCTCTTAGGACAACCCTAATTTGACCTTAATAAAAGCATCTTGGAACTAGTTTTTCCTGTGGGGATTTTATAGGGTTTATACCCAAAAATATCGGTGTATTATGTGTGATATTTTTGGTTTCATTGTTTGTTATTTTGTTGGATGTTAGTTGATTACTCATCTATGATTTTTGTAGATAAAGTGATTTTATTTTGAGCTAACTGACGGGTGTTGGGTTGAAGTGGTAATATCAACATGGTATCACAACATACCAAGGGATGAATCTCAAAATGTCAACACTGACAGACCAACAGATTTGAAAATATCAGATTACATGAGAAGCCATGGGTTGTACATAGGACATTGGAAATGACGACACTCTCACATAGGTGACACAAGGATGACAAAGTGTTTCACACTGTCAAATCGTTAAGCAATCTAATATATCCAAATCATACATGTACGAAACGCTCGGATAGTTATCAACCCACACCAGGAAAAGGACACCAAGAGTACAATGAATGGTTGGCACTACATACAACAGTAAATGAACCTAGATCTTAATTGCGACATATCATTACAGGAACACCTATGCATGGATCCGACTTGAAAATAGGAACATCACCATGGAAAATTTCGGTTGTCTATTAAACTATTTATACCACTTTCTAGGGCCACAATATTCCCAGCCAATTTGCATTTATACACGAATAAAGATCCCACTAGATGTCAATTAAACAGTTCTACCAACCACTAGGTCTATTTATTCCATAAATTATAGTTCAACCACAAAGTCCCCGCTTCCATGGATTCTCCTAGAAAACATGTGATTTACTACAGGAAATAGTTCATGTAGATCGCTTGTAGCATTGTTGTGTCATTCTCACGTCAAATTTCACTAAGAAGGCAACTGTTGGTAAGCAGAGACAACATACAGTCGATGACCAAGATCCCTAGCATTGCCAAATAGTTTCTTGAACTATACTTTGAAGTTACTACAGTTCTCCAACTTTCTCTATCAACATCTCTTGTGCATGTTTCCATGGATCAACACCTTTTTTTAACCCAACAGATGCATTATGCGGACTACCCCCTCTATCAATTTTATTTGTCCTCCTCTTCTTGGCTATCAACCAAGTCAGTCTAGAAAATAGGATGGCATTGGGATTGTCTATTAGAAAAATTACACCGACCGTGCAATTTTCAAGTACCCGAGTAAATGGGAAAATTTCTATATGAAGGAATTAGGCCAGCTACTGCTTGAATTTATGGAATACAAGATTGATGCAAGACCATTTTAGCTCCAAAATCGACCTTGTTGATGAGGCCATAGGGGTCTTTGAATTTACTAAGGGAGTGTTTTCCCAAATTCTAAATTATTGTTTTTTCTATGTATTCTAGAAGGCCCACATAAGTTAGGAGTGGATTTGATTGAAATGTAATATGTAATCGAATATGTCTTGGTTTATCAGATCTCGAAGAAATGGATACCTAGAGACATATTAGGGATAAAGAGATATTTTTGGGATAGATGATAGTATTTTGGATCTGAGAGATCCTAGAGCTAGGTTGCATATTTTGTGGACTCTGAGTAGGATCTGAACTAATTAATAGTTCAGGTCTCACCTTTAAGTTTGTAATCCTATGGGCATTGATCAGAGACTATCAGGATCAATATATCGGAACTGGTTGAAAAAGGGTCTAGTTGGGATTTTTGAGGGAGAGACTTCGATCGACGGTGAATATCTACTTAGAGTGAGTTATATCAATGTCTATGGAAAGGACACATGGAAGTTAACCATCAAGACCAATATCGAAGTCAATTAAGGCCATTGGATCATGAACATTGATAATGATAGATCGATGGAAAAGGTTAGTACTCTGAGGAAGAAACAGTCTGATAGACAAAGGTATATATTTATCGAACCAATGGCGAAGATATGTTGGAATTAAACAGATCAATGGATATAGAAGAGGACATGTGGCGATGTTTGATTGGATCTAAACTATCAAAGTGATCTTGTCAGAGCCGTTTCCATCGTAGTGAGGCTATTTCAAAACTGCTCTGACCAAACAAATTCCAAACTGTGAAAGTGGTTCCTAATCCATCAGAATCTAAGCTTGTCGGAGTGTTAAAGCTCAATTGGAGTTTGAAATAATCAGAGTCTAAATTTTTTACGGTGGTTTAGTTTGCATCAGATTCGATTATTTGGAGTGGTATAAATATCATGCATTGATACATATCGATAAGAGGGAGTCTGACGATGCCTTAGAACTTGGGTTTGGCACAATGTTTTATGGATATCCCCCATAAGACTAAAGAGAAATATCACTCGAGGAAAAGGTAAACCGCCTTCAGGTTAGGACCAAGTTCATGGCCTTTGGTTCTATGAGTTAAAGGAATCAATGCTATTGATGAAGGATTTTGTGAATGGAGTTTCGTTCCAATCTGAGGAGCACTTAAGTAAGCACCTCTATCATACCATATTCGGATGATTTTGGGCCCAACTAAAGAGTTGAGAGAAGCTAAAGTGTTGGAGTTGCTAGAATATTTTATTCTAACTCTACATATGTGGGTTTTAGATCAGGAGGTCATCATCAAGTGGTATTAGAGCAAGATAAAATCATGTGACACTTAATTTCATCAAGTGGTATTAGAGCAGGATAAAATCACGTGACACTTAATTTCATCAAGTGGTATCAAAGTGCAATTATTCTCTTTGGACTTTTGTAGGAGATACAAATCTAGGAAACAAATTTCAAGCAGAGTAACTTTGATATTGAATAATTGAGTCCATTCCAACCAAGAAACGAAGTTAAGAATAGATGTTGAGAAGAAAATATAATGGATTAGATATTGCAGGTACTAGTAAAATGTTTTATAATTAACTTTGGTGAAGATATATTTGTGATTGTAGGTAGAAAAAGAATGAGAAAGGAATGGTAGCAACCATTACAGCCAGAGAAGTTGTGACAGAGGAAGGGGGATCAAATGAATCTCTCAAGTGAAGAATCTTGTGGCACAAAGAACCTTGCAACAAGGGATGTTGTAAACAATTCTAGCTGAGGAATGGAAGTAAGGAAAAAAATAGAAGTTCTCAGAAGAGTGTGAGTAGGTTAAGATCCAGATAAGAGAAGAGGATGCTCAGATGTTTCTAAGAGACAAAACCATAAGGATACAAAGAAGTCAAGATAATGAGGAAATATTGTTGAGGTATTGAATGGAAAGGTGTAGAGACTTGCTACAGAGAGGAAGGCTTGATGAAACTCACAGTGGGAAAGGAGAAGCTCACCATATGAGGAGATGATATGGATACCAATATTCATATAAGAGGCTCAGGAAGAAGCCATAGCCAAAGAAAGGAAAATGTCAAAGAAGTTGGAAAAAATCAGATGAGTCGAGAGGAATTTCATAGGGACCTTGTTGAGTTAAAGGAAATACTCAGTATACTTATGGATCTACTAAAAAAAAGTGATGAAGATCAGAGACGAGGCTAGAATGTGAGGAAAAAGGTCAAGAGGCCTATTGTGCATTTGTTTATGAGGAAATTGATGCATAAAATGAATGTTTTCCTTGGGACAGAGGAGAATTGGAATAGGAAGAGGAAGCACAGATTGAGTGTTTGGATGTAGAAAGAGAAACTCAAATAACCTGAGTTTAAACAAAGGTTGCAGACAAAAGAATAAGTTCACATATATGAACTTGAGTAGAGATCATTCCTTGGAGAGGATGATGATGGAAATGTTGATGGGAGACCTGTTGAGAGTCTAATGAGTTGTCAGGAAAGTTTGGATCAACATGTAAAGATGATGTCTCAGGCATCAAAGGAGACCATAAGGTATTATGTTTTTAAAACTATTAATTTGTGTGTGAATGCAGGTTTTGCAAATACTGAGGTTGAAGGACAACACTCAAATATTGTGCTCATAGATTTTGAAGAAGAACTAATATTGTTGGAAGATTGGTTGATCAATCCAAGGACTAAAGAAGATTGCATGAAATTTGAATACACAAAGCATCCAAGAATGCTTAATTGCATCATGGTGAAGGAATATGAAGGTCAAGTCATAGAGTTGTCTTATGAAGATGAAATTATGCTACATACATAGAAGAAATATGCATATCAAAATATTGTATTGAGATGCAATAAGAAGGATGAAAGTGACCAGGAGACTGCTAGAGATAACTTAGAAATCATGGATGATTTTAAGGATGGAAATTTATTTTAAAATGTAGAAACCTTGGCGAATCTTACTAATCCTTCATATGCCAATTATAAATGTTTGGCGATATTTTTATAAAAAAATTCAAATTTCTAAGGATTTTATATAGTTTGTATAAAATTTTGGTGATTTTTCAGGTAAAATAATTTTATCCTATAGAATTTGGGTGAATAATTCTTAGAATAACGAATCGTTTTTTGGGAAAAACAATGGAAAATTAGCCCATGAGCAAAATTTAGCCCCTAAAATCATCCCTACGAGTCATAAATTCAAGAAAGAACTCATTTACCAAAGGAAGCATAAAAATATATATACAATGAAAATAAATATGGGGTGTTAACATTCATTCACTTGACTGGTGATGAGATTAAAAAATTTGAAAGAAAAGTTGTTTGTTGTAATATATTTGTTTCATGTGTAGGTGAGATTTCTGAAAGAATACATTCTTCCATGGAAAAGAAAGGAGGTTGGAGGAGACAACTAAGTGTCTCAAACTCTTTTGGAGAAGTGTATGAAGAATAATGGAGCAATATGTTGAATGGAAGACATATCCTGAGGAAGGTTGTAGACTTTGAAGAGTATTCCCATGGACCTAAGAGAATCAAAGGAAATGAGGCCAAGGAATTGATAGAAGCTATGTAGAGTCCACATGAAATACAACTGGACATTGAAATTGATGTATTGTGGAATCTAATCATGAATAAGTATAGATGGAGATACCATGGGATGAGAAGGACAATTAGCCACAAATTGAAATTGGTTGAGAGAGATTACATCAACAAGATAAATGGAAATAAAGCAAGTAAAATATGGGATCCTGGAAGGTTGCAGGAAACAACAATATTGCAGTCGCAGGACAACAATATAAGTGAGCTACAACATAAGGTTTTGGATTCTGGAAGATGGAGGATAGAATTGAAGAAACCATGCAGCAGATCATGTGGAAAGCATTAGCAATGGAATCAAAGAGGTGAAGCAATTTAAGACACATGATCAGGAGATCATGAAAATTTTAACCCTAGGAGTCTATTGTAGGAGAATTTTACCTCCAAACACGACCTTGTTGATGAAAAAGTAGAGAGACATCGTTATCCCAGACAAATATTCACCAAATCCAGCTGCTACCTCCAATACGAATTACTCATTCCAAATGTTGTCCAACACTGCAACAATAGTGCATATAGATAGTTTTCACTTACTCAAGCAATGTGCGGGTATGCAACCTACCACATTCATAATGCTCACAATTAAACATAGCATCTTTCTGACCTCCCAACATGACATGAGTTGAGCACCACCAAGCCAATAGTGTGCAAAAATTTCTAAGTAATGAATGTTAGTGTTAAAAGTCTATAACAAAGTACAATATCTAGAAAAACAAGTCATCGTGCACCAGATGTCGACATTGTCCTTGCTTTCTTTTATTTCTACTCTATAACACTAAATGCATCAAGCGATGGTGTTAATAGATATAAATAAATAAGATCATCTTGTTTCCAAATATTATTTCCCTTTGACATATAAGCATTAAACGAAAGGATAAGAACATATTAAAAACACAGAATCCATATACTAGAGCCATGCAACTATTATTCGAATGAGCAAAGTACATAATACAGTTCTATGAAATTTACTAGTATTCCTTTTTATATGTCATTCTTTTCAAATTAAAATAATCCAGACTCTGATTCATTTTTGCAATCTAGCACATATTTTCTCAATTCAATGGATATATATTTTAATGCTATATTTTTATTACTTATTCATTGCACTACCAACCAATACATTGTCCATTCACAACTGAAAGAATGTTGGCACGTCTATGTAATTCCTAGATTGTATCCGGCGACAATTTGTTCAGTTCACCACAAAAAATTCAATATGCACATAACTTGGAGTTGTGCACACCAAATCTTGAAAAAAACTATATTTCCAACTCGCTACCGATAAGATAGATATAGATGAAATATGTACTTTTGATTATACACAGTACTATACAGTATCATATTATATTGTTTCATTTGCATATAAGTTACCAATAAAAAATGTTGTTGCTTGTCTAATTTTTACATGCATACCTTCTCTTAGGACATTATTCTTCAGTTTCTTCTCTTGCATTTCTTGTCAATTCTTGCTCTCCTACAATTTCTCTATTTCATTTTCATATGAAAGTAGTGCAACAAATTCAATGGACATGCAAATAAACCCTTATGTCAAAATCACATGAAATACACAATATTAACAAACAACACATGAATAGTACACAAATGGAATTAGAAAAATGTACCTCTGCAATTCTAGTTCCATGTTTGTTTATTTACCATATTCTCCTTTTTAACATTGATTATTGTTTCAATGTAATGCGCATCAAACAAGTTAATCAACAATCCAAATCGATAGCAGTGAGATGCAAACACAATGCAAATTGCTAATATTTTATTTTCTCTGTGACCAAAATATCTTCTATATCATCTACTTGCAATGCCCCACACAATTTCTTGATCCAACGCAAAAACAAGAACTTCCTAAATATGTAAAAATAATATGAAAACATGGTTTTATTCAGTTTATTTTATGTCATTCAGATGATTCTCAAGCTATGAATGGATACTATGGTGTCCAAAAACAAGGTATCCCTTCACACATCATCCTCCCACATTGCTACACTTCCATAGCTCCTCATTTCCAATACTTCAACATCTTTGATTGTGACAAGCAATGCAATTTGCAAAATAGGTCACAAATGTAATGCTTATCTGTAGATTGCTCGATGGTTTTTTATTATGCCTATTGTTATTCGAAAGGTAGTCAATATATGTCTAAAAGACATTTTAGCGGATTGGCATCCTGCTCTTGGATTTGGGGTAATCCCATCTCTGTGATATACTTATCTTTCGATAACTTTCTAATCAAAAGAACTTTTTACTTGGCCACTTTCAATGTTAGATGGAGCTTTTGCAATAGTAGGTGCCAAACTGCACAATAATAGCTGGCATGATCTCTCTACATAGTTATTGAAAATAAACAATATCAATTGTCCTCGCCACATTCCTTTTCCACTGCCAACATGTACAAGACTTTGTTGCATTTATTGATTCCATATGTTCATAGTTATACTTGGTGCACTTAAGACTGTCTATTTTTTATCCTTGTGTGGAGAACCTGCACCATCCACCCTCCCGCATTGCTACACTTCCACACTTCCACATTTATGATTATGACAAGTGATGTAATTTGCAATATAGTTCCCTGGCTTATAGTAAATTAATTTTCTCTGATTCAGGAGGAATCAACACCCATCTAGAAGCACTACAAATAGAATGTGTTTATTATCAGTGCATTGCTCGATGGTTTTTTATTATCTCTATTGTTATTTGAAAGGTAGTTGACATACATGTAAAATACATTTTATCTTATGTGAATCATGTTGTTGGCCTTGGGGAAATCATATCTCTGTGATATATTTATCTTTGGAAAATTTGCCCGTAAAAAAATGTTTTTATATGATGCACATCACGAATATTTTATTCAACCATTTGATCCAACAATAAAACTGATAAGAGAGAATTGGTTTCCTTAAACACTACAACAATTCCAATGAAACTATTAATGAAACCAAGTAACTTCACTATGCATAGAGAACACATTGTCAAACATGATGCCAGATGTGGAACTGCGACAGTGTGGAAAGAGAAGATGTATCGGTTCTCCTCACAAGATTTGAATATACACCAAGTGCTAAATAGACATAGTATCGACTATGTGCAACATACACCTATGTGGAAGTGTTGATGAAATTTATTTTCCAATTGCACAAGTTTCTATGCAACCAACATTGCCAATGCCAAACCATAACTGGCATGAATGTTCAGTGCAAGGGTCGAAAGTATATAATCCTCGTGCATCTTGCACAAATATACTTGGCGTACTTAATATGGTTTGTTTTTAAGCCTTGTGTCGAGAAACTACATTGGTCACCCTCCCACACCTCTACATTTCCAATAGTTTCACATCCATTATTGTGACAAGAAATATAATTTGTAAAATAGATCATTGATTTATAATGATGATGATCATGATTAACATCCACTAAGACTGAATTGGTCTATCAGACATTAAGAGGGTAAGTGATTACTTGAGATTCTTTAGAAAAAAAATTATGTCCTCAAAAAGCATTAAGATAATCTTTCCAAGATCACCATACTTTTGTTGAGTTAAGAGGTTAGGAAGGTTGGTAGTGTGAAAAATATTTTGAAAATGAGATCTAATATGGGTATAGGTTGGAAAATATATGAGAAAGTTCTTTTCATATTCAACCTTCTTAGTTTCACAAAGGTGACACAGTCTTTCATCCATGGAATTTTAGGAATTGACCAACGCCTAGTTTCACTATGGAGCTCATGAGAATTTGTTCTTATCTTAGCAATGCTTATTTTTTTCTTTACGCTTGGAAAAACAGATAGATAATTTTGATCTTCTAGATTAGGGTTGATTAAATCCTTATAATACCTTAGCTTTATTTTTTCCTCTAACTCTTTATCACACCACATTTTCTCCTTAACTTTTGATTTGATGTTCTTTTTAATAGTATATTTATTCTGCAAACTGGTGTCTTCCATGATTCCCCAATAGTTTATCCAAGACCGAGCATCTTTATGCCATCCTCGCTTGATTCGATGGTGGTTATGACTCGATTTTGAAGCAATTTTAGGAAACATTGTTATCACTGAAATTTCGTCTCCACATGGCGACAAGAACTCCGCATCATCAAACAACAATGAAGTCATTCATGGCACTGAATTAATTTCACAGCATTCCAAAGAGGTCAAAAACTATAAAAAGTAACCAAAAATTGAAGGGCGCTTTACAGAAGTTTGGTGCGCGCGCACATGCGCAGAACAGTAACGTATCATGCGCGCATACGCGCACGATGCGCGGTTGTTAGCGCAAAAACCCGCGCACCTGCTAAATGACGCATTTATTGAATTGGACGGCCTCCCAACCACTTATGGAACAGATCCCAACCTGATTTGACCATCAAATCTGAGCTGAATCCGCATGGTAGGTTGGTCAAAGACCTAATGAATCCCTAAAGAGCCCCTTTTCACACTTTAAAGGAGTTACATAATCACCCAATGTAATGCTATAAAAAGCCATGAAGAAACATCATTTTCTCAAGGAATTTCATGTAATGTTATGCTGCTTAGATTGTTTTAAGGACTCACTCCTTGGCAATAACACATTAGCACCATTTCATTGAGCTATCCACCTCTACATTGAGTGGATGTGCTAGGAGTTCTTTCACCATCATTCTCATTTTCTTATTGTAAGGAGAGCAAGTTTGTGAGGGCCTCAAGAGCCTTCCATTGGAGAAAGAAGGGACTCATAGTCACCTTTCTTCATTGTGCTTTGATTTCATCAATAGACCATCTCAAAAACATTGGTGATATTGGTCTTTTTGTGTTTGTTATTTCTTTATCCATATGCTCATAGTTTTAGTTTTTTTTAATTTAATTCTTGCTTATAGTTTTGTTTTGTTTTCTCTAACTCTTTCCTCTACAGCTGTCATGCTCAGCAAGACCCAACTGGGCATGTAAGCACCCTCGATTTGCTCACCAAGTCGACGAAAAGGGTGCAAACAGATTGGCGACCATACTGGGGAGAAGGTATCAATTCCTCCCTCATTTGGGTTTATTTTGCTTTCCTTTTACTTTGTTTAACTTACAGGTGCACAAACCGACCTCTGTCAACCTGCTAACCAGTCAATTCACAGGAGAATTGAGAGAAATCCATCCATATTTTATTTCTCGGCCGTTTGTCATAGGTGCGCGGGTATTCCACCCCACAGACGCGCATCGTGCGCGCATGCGCCTGAACAACAGTCTTTCTCTGCGCACATGCGCTTTTTGTCTCAACTTTACTCGCGCACCTGCGCTCTGTGTGCCTTTGTCAGAACTAGGGGCCGCACATTTGATCTAAATTTCACATTATGATTCCTCCACCAGCCTACCACATTGGTTACGCCGACGACACCAGCCGTTGGATACAAAATCTCGCTTCGGCTGCTTGGGCTCTTTACACCCCCTCACATGAAATGCTACATTCAAGCGACATATGTTTGGGGCCAGCAACCAACAACCAAGCCGAATATAATATTGTCATTGGCCTCCTGGCCGACGCCCAACGTCATCATATTCATCACCTTAGCGTTTTCCTCGACTCTCAACTAGTCATTCTCCAAATCTCCTCTGAAAACTGCTCGTCCAGTCACTATTGCAACAGGTACAAATGAGGTGGAAATGTGGGCCCAACAGCTATATATAGGCCTTTTGCCAAACTTCCACTCATCATTACGGGAGCCCAAGGTGTCCATTTTTCAAACCGTCTTCAGCCACAGGATCAGCATCCCGCCACCTACATCACAGCCGTCCCTGGGTAACTTTTCATCCTGAGCCCCCGGGGAGCCTTTTTTTCTTATCATGGTCAGGTACGCACGTGGATTGTCACATTTATCTAATACATGCTCATCTCTTTGATTCTCTTCAGATATTGTTCACTTTGG
>SNQJ01S0125182.1:12913-27250 GCA_010110895.2 Picea sitchensis | reverse complement strand
TTTGTCTTATATTGTTTATATGATACTGTTAATTTATGTTAATTTCTCAAAATATAAATTTATTCAAGAAAATGTGAAATAAAAATTATAGTTTCTCACTTATAATTTAAATTTTGTTTGATTTGGAAGTATGGTTGAAAATAGTCAAAACAATTAACCACATGGGCTATATTTTCTTTCACACCACTACTATTTGATAGGATTTGTTCAATGGGAGTTTCACTATGAAGCTTATAAGACTTTGTTCTTATTTTAGTAATATTGATTTTCTTCTTTAAGCTAGCTATAACATAAATATGGTTTTTATATTCTAACTTATGTCGTTATAGGACATTAATTTTTTGTTTTCTCCATTTCTTCATTCCACCACAATTTATGTTCCATAAATTGTAGGCTTGTGGTGTTTCCATTTCACCAATAGAGATCTCTATGAAATTAAAATGATGAGATTCTCTATCTTTACTATGTCAATGTTGAAATAAAATTGCTTTGTTGTTAATCTGTTAATCACCAATACTAATGTAAGAATAGCTTTGGTTTGGTTTGGTTCAAGACTTGGTTTGATAGATTGTGGTGGTCTGACCAATGCTCAAAGGTATCTGCACTAAGTTGATGGAAACAAAGTGGCAAAGTTGTGAGTTTTGAACTAATGTTTTGTATATTCTCCTTCTTACAATGCATTAAATTAAGCATCAAACTCTTAAAAAATTTCCTACTATGTACTAATTTAAATGATTCCTTTTATGTTATAGGTTATCAAAATTCAACATAATCATGTTTACAAAAGAACTAAGAAAATTAGTGTAACAATGGGTTAGAAGACATAGAAAGAAAGAATCACGTGAACAAATGGAAGAATGAAGAAATCCACTATAAATATTACAAAGTAAGAGAGACATGGTCTCACATTTACATGAACATATCAATTAAAGGTTTTAATGGTCTTTTAATTCACCTTCTTTCTCATACGAACAAATATGAGAAAACTATTGGAATATTGGTTGTTGTCATTGATGTCAACCCTAGTCATTGGTTTTGGACTGAAATATTGATGAAGGTATTTGGACATGAAAGACAATAGTCATGAAGAAACAAAACCCATGGATGAATAGTATACATCATGTTGTTTCTGGTGGTAGGTGGCACGTCACGTGGATCCTCATGGTTGAGGAGAAATGAATTTTTGAATTTGACAAAGTGAATTGAAGAAGGAAGTACATGTAGGCCCTGAAGTTAATTAAATAAAAGAATTACAAAATAAGAAAGTCTTAGGTCGGCCCTAATGTTAAAAGGAAGTGACATAAATCGTATAAATAAATATCATTATACATTCATTTGATACACAAGTCGAATTTAAGAGGAAATCAAAAGTAAAGAAGGTTGGATTTCAAGGGAGGATGAAGTCTTTTGGTGATGTGTCCTAAGGTATGTTATTTACAGGTCATCTTACCATTTTTGCTATAACTGTTTTTGTAGAATGATTTAGATGGTGAAATTGTTATGGTATTGAGAATACATATCAAGGTAACCATGGTAATTGTTCCAGCTCTTAATTCGCTATAATTATGGAGATACACTATGTGGAAGATAGGGTTTTTGACCAATCCTGAAGCTAGTCAATAAACAAGTGTTCCAGGTCAAATAGTCATAACGTATTCATAGAGAATACAAATTAAGTGAGACCAATTTCATTGGAAATTTTATGGGTTGTAGTTTTGTGTGTGTGATTTTCATAATTTGATGTTAAATATTGAGCATGGGGAATTATGTACAAGTCCTCTCTCCTGAATAAACTAAAATTGAATAAAGTGTACCATTATTTC
This sequence comes from Picea sitchensis, assembly GCA_010110895.2. Classification (NCBI taxonomy): domain Eukaryota; kingdom Viridiplantae; phylum Streptophyta; class Pinopsida; order Pinales; family Pinaceae; genus Picea; species Picea sitchensis. The sequence continues at coordinate 25,427 of SNQJ01S0125182.1, read as the reverse complement.
TATAACTTATTTTTAGGGAGGATTCAAAGAGTGAAACTTGGAGGAGTTTCAGAGAATACATTGAGTAATATTATATATAGGATCAGATTATTCCAAGAATTGAATAATTATATATAGGATCAGATTATTCCAAGAATTGAATAATTACGGAAATTGAAGAAGTCTCAAGAAAAATTATCGTGCCTCAGCGTGATGGTTGGTTGATGATGATTATTTAATGTAAAGTTTTGTTATATCTCATATATTATTGGGCGGAAGGAAGGCAAGGATGGAGTTTTCAAATATCTCTTGATATTGAGGATTGTATCTTCCTCTTAAATTTGTATCCCTCCATTTATATTTGAAGTTGTAGCTACCCCTTTGGAAGTCATTACCTTTGAAAAATAACTATTGATTATTTTACTCTATATTGTGCATGGTGCATTGTGGTGCATTGGTGTAACTCTTATATTATTACTCATTTCTCATATAATTGAGTGGTTCAAGTATAAGTTGAAAATGTTTTAAATTGTACTTTTGATAATGATTCACCCTCCTCGACAATAATTGGTACCGTGAGCTGTTACCTTCAAGACAACCAATCGGAAGGAAGATCCTAAGAAGAAATGTAAGAAAAAAATTCCAAATGGGATTCCCACCCATTTGATGGAAGCAATTTTGAATAATCGGATTAATAGAATGGGAACTTACTTGAAATCTCTTTGGGTGGATGTTTGGTTCTTATTGCTCTGATACAATGCTTTGAAGAAACCAAAGACTCTCAAAAAGGAAGAAAAAAGGGAACAAATAAATTGGCAATAGATACCATCCTGATGGATTGACAGATTCAAGAAACTACAGGTGGGATCATGTGCATCATCAAAAGAGATTTGGGACAAGATACAAGACCTTTAAGTGCAAGGGAAGAAGCAAAATAAGAAGAAGTTCAATCAAATTACAACATCTCGCATTTTAAAGAAATAGAGGTCAGTTTTTTTGTTTCAATTGTGAAGGAGTAGGAAATGTTGAATTTGAATGTCCCTATCAAAGGATTGAAAGAGATGACAATCAAGAAGAAAAGTCCAATGAATAAAATCATGAAGAAGAAATTATTCAACAAGAAGATGAGAATCTTAAAAATCGAAGCATGCTGTAGGGATTGAAAATAGCAAGCTCAAAGACACACATAAAAAAACTAAGAAGTGAATTGATTGATTAGTTGTGAAAATACAGCTTGTAAGCTTGAAGAAACAATTAGAATACTTTGAAACTAAGAGAAGAAACCATTTCCTTGAAAAACTCTACTCAAAGAAGTTTCAAGAATAGAGAAGCAAGGGAATGTCCAAATGATGAAGAAAGAAGAAGATTGTGAGAAACTTGAACAAGAAGTTGTCTCATTGGGGGAGAGCTTAAGAAACTCTCAAGTGCTAAAAATACTTAACACATCTTGGATGCATGGGTGAAACTCTTCATAAAAAGAAGATGTAAATACCAACAAGAAGTTTGAAGAAAGAGCTTCACAGATAGCTGATGAGAAGGGACTGCATACCAGAAGAATGAATGATTACAAAAGAGATGAATATCCAAGAAGACCTCCTACCTTCACAAATCAAAGAAGATTCAATCAGTATGAAGGAAACTACAGAAGAGTAGATCATGAACTCATATGGACTACATTACAAAGAAGGTCACTTACTCCAAGGTATCAAAATTTCTTTCTTGGTTATAGTTATACTTGCAAAAATTTTGGACATAAGGAAATTAATTGATGAATCAATGAAAAGAACAAATACATAAGAAACATGAATGGTGTAAATAGAAGATATGGAAATAATCGTGGATTTGTCAACAGAAGTTATAATTTATTTTCCCCATTGATGGAAAAAAATATTGTAAGCTACAAATGTAATTATCTTGGTCACAAAGCACGCCATTGCAGATATATGAATGAAGATGTCATTATGCCAACCATAGTATGGAGAAGGAAAGAGATTTCAAACAATGAATATTGTCGAATAGCATTGACCGTTGAATATTGTAAATAAGAAGATGAATGGTACATAGATAGTGGATGTTCTTCACAAATGACTGGGGATCGAGACAAATTCATCAGTTTGAAGAGAAAGGGTGGCAATGTTTCATTTGGATTTGACTCATCTGCAAAAATACTTGGAGAAGGTGTAGTAGAGATTGGAAACAAAAATGTAAAATAAAAGAATGTCTTATTGGTTGAAGACTTGAAGAATAATCTACTCAGTGTTAGTAAAATGTGTGATCAAGGATACACTCTTACGCTTGACTCCCGAAAATGTAAAATCAGAGAAAATAACTCAGGAATATTTGTTGCAACTGCAACAAGAAGACTGAACAACATATACATCCTAGACATGAAGAAGAGAAAGAAGACAGAAGCCACACGAAAGGATTCCAAGGAAGAAAAAGTCACAAAGACCAAAAATAAGGATGAAGTATTATTGAGTGCCACATGTTCATGGGGAGCAGCCCCAAAGAAGAGAGTTACCTTTTGTCATTAAACTCAAGGGGAGAAGCCCTACCCTTTTCCATTGATGTCAAAGGGGGAGAGAAATTGGGATCGTGATGATAGGGGGAGCATGAGTGTTGTCATCAATGACAAAGAGGGAGATTGTTGGAAGATTGGTTGTTGCCATTGATGTCAACCCTAGTCATTGGTTTTGGACTGCAAGATTGATGAAGGTATTTGGACATGAAGGAAAATGTACATGCAGAAACAAAACCCATGGATGGATAGTATACAGCATGTTGTTTCTGGTGGTAGGTGGCATGTCACGTGGATCCTCATGGTTGAAAAGAAATGATTTTTTGGAGATGACAAAGTGAATTGAAGAAGGAAGTACATGTAGGCCCCGAAGATAATTAAAGAAAAGAATTAGAAAATAAGAAAGTGTCAGGTCGGCCCTAATGTTAAAAGGAAGTGACATAAATGGTATAAATAAATATCATTATACATTCATTTGATACATAATTCGAATTTTAGAGGAAATCGGAAATAAATAAGGCCGGATTTCAAGGGAGGATGAAGTCTTTTGGTGATGTGTTCTAAGGTACGTTATTTACAGGTCATCTTACCATTTTCGCTATAATGTCTTTTCTAGAAAAATTCAAATGGTGAAATTTCTATGGTATTGAGAAGACATATCAAGGTACCTGTGGTAAAAGTTCCATATCTTAATCCTCTATAATTATGGAGATACACTATGTGGAAGATAGGGTTTTTGACCAGTCTTGAAGTTGCTCAATAAACAGGTGCTCCGGGTAAAACAGTCATAAATTATTCATAGAGAATCCAAATGAAGTGGGACCAATTTCATTGGAAATAGTACAGACGTTAGTTTCTTATGTGCAAGTTTTTGAATCTGGTGTTAAATATTGAGCAAAAGGCATTTTGTACAAGTCCTCTCTCTTGAATAAACCATAATTGAATAAAGTCTACCATTCTTTCTATAATTTCTTTTTGGGAAGGATTCAAGGATTGAAACTTGGAGGAGTTTCAGAGAATAGATTGAGTAATATTATCTATAGGATCAGATTATTCTAAGAATTGAAGAATTATAGAAGTTGAATAAGTCTTAGGAAGCATTATTAGGCTCTATGTGATGGTTGGTTGATGGTGATGATTTAATGTAAAGTTTTATTATCTCTCATATATTCTTGGGTGGAAGGAAGGGGCAAGTATGGAGAGGTCAACCCTCTCTAGATATTGGAGGATTATATATTCCTCTTGGAGGTTTATCCCTCCCTTTATATTTAGAATATTTAGATACCTTTGGAATTCATTACTTCCCTTGAAAAATAACTATTGATTATTCCTCATATATTGTGCATGGTGTATTGTGGTGTATTGGTGTAATTTTTATACTATCGTTCATTTCTCATTGGATATAATTGAATGGTTTAAGTATAAGTTGAAAAGGTTTTTAAATTGTACTTGATATTGATTCACCCCCCTCTCAATATCAACAAAAACTACAAAAATGATAAGAATAGCTAAGAAAATATCAATTTAACCAACTACCCTGTCAAGGTGTTTACCAAATTCCTTATTTTTATCCTTAAAAAAATCAACCTACCACCTAATCTATAAAAACTTGTCTCAAATAAAATATGGACGATTAACCTTTCATACTTGATTTAATAAATCTACTATATTCGAGAATTATCATAAAACTTAACATATCATTTTCTTTAATCACACCAAAGTTGCTATCAATGCCTCACTATTCAACCTCTCTCATTAGAACATCCCTAGAAATAGAGAAGCGTCCTAAAAAATTTAATCACAAAAATGAATATAAACTTGTCCATTATTGATGACCCCTTTTCTGCCACCTCCAATATTAACCTAGTCCTACCTTCTTTTCATCATGCCTTCTTTCTCTATTCATTTATTCTCCCAACATAGTTCTTTCCATTTTATAAAATTAATTTATTTTCAAACATAGATCCTACGTTATTTTCACTCCCCCTTCTTTCTCTATTCATTTATTCTCCCAACTTAGTTCTTTCCATTTTCACAAATTAATTTCTTTTCAAAATAATTAACATGATTAGTACCTTTAAGGAATCTTATTTATTTATTGTTCCCTCCATACTTTAAGTAGCACCTTTTTTTTTTAACCCATCCCCTTTTTTTATCTATATTAGTTCATTATTTTATTTTTTAATTTACTTTTTATTTTATCTATCTTTCATTTCATAAACCATTCTTCTCCAAATTAGGGTCTTTTAGAATATGCTTGAATGGTGTTTATTCACCCTCCCCATATTATCTAATTTTATTTTATTTTTGTAAGTGAGTGTAAGAAGTTGTATTACTGCGAAATAGATTATGGTACAAAAAAAGGGGGCCTCCTGCCCTGCCTAGTAGGAAACTAGACCAGGGGTTTCCGAATTGCACTTATTGATATATATATGATGGGTGGGACTGGTCTGCCACCAGGGGAAACCAGGTCAGTCCCACCATAACCATTTTGAAAAGGAAAAGAAACCTAGACATAACAAACATACAAAAATACTGCACACTAGGCCCGGGAGGCTAGTAGTCGAACTAACCAGACAACTAACCATTCATTCGTCCAGGACAATGATGTGTTTCTTCCCGTCATTTGACCGGTTCTTGTTATCCTCCTTTTGGGAGACTGTGTGAGTCTTCCTGATGTGGGCTGGTGCACCATTTCCATCAACTGGTTTGATGTCCATGTGGTGGACATAACGCATATAGAAGTGAAATTGAGTAGCCAACTGCTCCATCTTGGATTTATGATCCTTCTCGACCTCAACTAACAGTTTGGTTATAGTTTCCAGGCTACTGAGGCGACTCAAGATTCATCCAACATTTTCTTGTGATTAGAGTTATCCTCTCATATGGCTTCTTCCATTTCCAAATTCACCTTGTCGATCATCATCTTATTTAGCCACGTCATCTCCACTGTCTTGTGGTAGAGGGTTTCCCTGGGCTACGTGGCCCCCATATAAGTTACCCAGTCTGCTTCTGGTGCCAGTGCCTCCCAATATTTTCCTTTGTGTTTTTATTTGATTTCCTTTTCCCAATGGGTTATGGACTCCTTTCCTTTCGGCACAACCAAAGTTTGGAAGGTGCCCTTCACATATTTTTCCACCTACTCCATTCTTGACACCCGTCGTCGAATATTCGGTACTTCCTTTCCAATGGGATTCCTCTTCCTATGTGTGTGCTTCATTCACACCATCTCATTTGTTCTGTCACAGCTCATTTTCTGGTTACTCAACCTGTACCACACTTAACAAGGATTCTTCCTTTCCCTTCCCTTGTGTCTGTGCTATCCCCTGCAATTGTGCTTCCTCTGTTTGTAGTTATTCCTACTGTCTTTCCTCTTATTGATCTCCTCCAACTGCGATCTTTTCCTTCCAATCATGGCTTGTCCATAGTGGTGATCTTTCCCATCCTTTCTCCCAGTCGTGTCTCATATGACCATGATGACTCATCCTTTATCGTTGTGTGGATCCCTACCCCTGCTCACTTGAGGTCCTACTATGTTTCTCTTCATACCTATACTTTGGCCTGGAGGATTGATTCTAAACCATGTCTCTCCCTCATGCATTACGTCACTTGTTGCATGTGGTTTGTCATCTGTACTTTCCCTCATGCCTTCCCCACAGTTATTTATGTCGAAAGGGTCTTGATGTCATACCCCCACCGACTATTTATGATGATCCTTCATGGTCATTGGTGATCAAGTGTTTGACCATCATTTATTTCCTGGGACCTGCTTGTTTGCCACCAGGCCTTGCACTTCCCTTCTCGATGTGACCTTCCTTTCTTAACCTTCCTTCATGGTCTTTTTTTTCTAAGTGGATGCAATATGTTCTGAGTTGGTTATTCAGGAGGTTGATCCAGGTAGTCTCTAGTTTTGAACCTTCCGTGCCAACCCCCTTGTTGGCTAGTCTATCCGCCAAGCCATTCATTGACCTGTGGACCAAGCGCAACTCCACTGTATTCAAAGTTTTTAGATGATCCTGGATTTTTTGTAGGGAGAGAGCCAAGCACTAGCGTCTCTGAACCTTTCCCACTCTAGTACAATTCTAAAGTCTCTTTTTCTTATTGATGAACAGGGTGGATTCACCTTCCACGGTAGTGTTTGGCATCCTTTTGCGCCTTAGGATTTCAAGGCCAAGCTCCAGGGATCCAAATTCCAATGCATTGTTGGTTGAGTTCCCTATACTCCCAGCATACAGCCTGATGATGTTACCATCACTGTCTCTGATCAACCCTCCCATCCATGCCACTCATGGGTTTCCTTTTTCCACCCCGTCAAAATTTAATTTGAGGAACCCTAACGGAGGGGGGGTCCAGTTGCGGTCTCCTAGTTGGAGTTATGGGTCTTGCCCTACCTTTGTGTTGTTGCACCCATATTTTAGGTGAAATAACTCTAGGATGTGGGAGTCTTGATCTGTGAGTTGCATTGTTTCCTTCTTACAGTTGTGGCTCTGCACCGTTTCTCATTTTTGTGAGATAATTGCATCCTTGAGATTTCTCTCTGGTAGGATTTCATTCCTGAAGATGCATCGATTCCTCTTCTTCCATATTGACCAGATGATCATCCTCAGCATTAGGTTCCAGCAGAGGTTCACTTTTTCAATTTTGTTGTAGCTATTATTCCAATTGTTAATGGTTGTGTTGATGGTTGTGTTGATGTTGCCCCAGATTCTATTGGACTGGCAGCATATGTCTGTCGCCCAATCCCATATCTTTGTTGTGTAACTGCACTCATTGAGGAGGTGATTGGTTGTTTCCTCCTTATCTTGACAGATTTGGAACTGAGAAGGGCCTATGTAACCCATTTTCCTGAGGTTTTCCCAGGTTAGAATTCGGTTGTGGAGAACTAACGACTTGAACATTTTGATTTTTGGCCCTTGGGGGCTGCTCCAAATATTTCCCCAATGTTCCATCGGGTCTTCTGAAACCTGATACGCAATGTAAAACCATGCTTATTTTAGGTTGAATTCCCCCCCATTTTCCCTGCCCCACCTTAATTTGTCCTCGTTCTCCGAGATTGCAATTTTCCTTTTCCCCAATTCATCTTCCACCTCTTGCGCTAGAGTTGCGATACGGTCTCTATTTTGTGGATCGAGTTTGTCCCAAGTCCTCCATTTATCGCTATCATTTATTGGCTTCCAGTAGTGATGGATTGTTATTTTTCCTTGTGCAATCATTTCTTGTTGGAGCTCCTCCCTATCCGAATTTTACATTCTGGGTTCCTGTTGCCACGCGTCCTCCTAGAATCTAGTAGTTTAACCATTTATGAATTCCCAAAAGTTGTGTTTATGAATCCAATTCTTGTTGCACCAGGAAATATTCCAAATGGATGATCCCTCCCTTGTGCCCATGAGTCAAATTCGGTCTTGATCATTGATGTTCGAGGCATAATTGCCTTTCCAGAGGTTTGCCCATGGTATTGATTTGTCCGTGACCCATATCCACCACAGTTTTTTCTCGTAGGCTTCGTTGGTTACCTGTGGGTCTTGTAACCCTAGGCCACCTTTCCCTTTTGGTCGACACACCTTCTCCAAGGCTACCAGGGACCATTTATTTTTATTTTCCACACCTCGCCATAGGAAATATCTTTGAATGACTCTTATCTTTTGAAGTATTCCTTTGGGAGCATGGAACACTGACATCATATACGTCGGAATTGCTTGTAGGACCACTTTGGGGAGGATAAGCCTTTATGATAGGTTGAGAGTTATGCAGCTCCAGTGTTTTACCCTCTCTTGCAGTTTGTTGATCACTCCTTGCCACGTTGGCAATTTGCAAGATCTGTCCGTGAAGGGGATTCCCAAGTATTTCGTCGGGAGCGTTTTGCGTTCAAACCCCATAATGTTGGCTAGGTTTCTTTGGATTTAATTATTAGTGTTAAAGAAATAAATCATGGATTTGGAGTGGTTGATCTCCACCCTGAGGCTTCCCAAAAGTATTCTAAAATTCTTTTATAGATTTTTTCTTCCTTGACCATTGGTGTGCCATGGAGAAGGGTGTCATCAGTGAACTGTTGGTGTGTGGAGATTGGACAGTCTTCTAAGGGTTTGATTCCTTTTAGTTCCCCTACTGCAGTTGCACTTTTTATGCTACTACTAAGCCTTTCCATCATGAGAATGAATAGGAAGGGGTACAACGGGTCTCCTTATCTGATGCCTCTTGAGGGCCAGAAGGGTTTTGTCGGGGCTCCATGAATTAGGAGTGAGTAGATTTTTATTGAGACTAGATTGAAAATCCAGTTGATCTAGTGTTGTTCAAACCCAAAGTCTTCCAACATTTTGGCCATATAGTGCCAGCTAATATTGTCTTAAGCCTTCGCTAGGTCAAGTTGGATTATCATCCCCCCTCTCTTTTGGATTTTTAGTGTGTGTATAAGTTCATGGGCATAGATAATGTTATACAGTATTTGTCTTCCTTCTAAAAAACCAACCTGCTCTTGTGAATCAATGTGGGTAGGAGTGGTCTCATTCTATTGGCTATGACTTAGGAGATTATCTTGTAAACAACATTGCATAAAGCTATCGGTTTGTAGCAATCTGGGGTCCTTTCTTCATTTTATTTTGGGATTAGATTGATCATTGTGGCATTTAACGCTTTTAAGATAGAGGTTGAACGTCTGGATTCTTCCACCATCCCATAAATATAATGTTTAATCACTTCCCAGTAGGCTTTGAAAAATTCCACTGTGAAGTCATCTGGGCCTGGGGCCTTTCCATTGGGCATCTCATGGATCACTTGGTCGATTTCATCCTTTGTTATGGGTTTGTTTAGATTGATATTTTGTTCCTCTGCCACCATCCTGGGGATGTGTTGAGTTATCCTTTGTATGGCCTCAGTGCTATCTTGGTTGGGTTCTTGGGCTATCCTCTAGAAGTGATTGACCAACGTATTTTCAATTTCCTTATGGGATTCTCTTTCGATCCCATCTTGATCCCTAATTTTCAAGATTTTGTTGTGGGTTCTTCTTGCAATGGTGATTCTATGAAAAAACTTGGTATTTCACTTCACTTCCTTTAGCCACCTGATTCTAAACTTTTGGCACCAAAGAGTTTCTCCCTACTGGCATCTTACTTCCCATTCCTGGGTCATTTGGATCTCTTCTCTTTTCTGATTCTCTATGTAACCCTCGTCTATGCAGAGTTCCTGGAGTATCCTCATTCTATCCTCGATATTTTTTTCTCGTGTTTTATGTTCCCAAATATTTCCTTGTTCCACTATTTGAGTTTTTGTTTGATGTACTTGAGTCTCTTGTAAAGTTTGAACATCCTTTTCCATTGATCTGGTAATTCCTTCCATCACCATTGGTTGATGTGCTCCTTGAAGGTGGGATGTTTGATCCATAATTTGTCAAATCTAAAAGGTCTGTTGTTCAGAGTGGTTTGGAATTTTTCTTCCAACTGGACTGGCCAATGGTCTAAACCCCCCCATGGATGGATGTTGCAATCTAAAGTTACTCCCTCCAGAATGATGGATTCTGACACTAGGAATCTATCTAGCCTTGTAGCTACTTGGTAGTGATTACTTCATTTGTTATTCCAGGTGAAATGGCCATTGCTAGTTCGAATGTCTACCATCTCCATTGCATCAATGAAAGCTGAGAATTCCTATGCATCTTTGTCCAGTCTCTTGGTGCCCCCTTTTTTCTCTGCAAGTGTCTTGATTATGTTGGAGTCCCCTGCCAAGATCCAGTGGAGTTTGTGGGATCTTACCTTTAGATTTTATAGGTCTACAAGCATTCTCCTTTTTTCCTCCAACCTTTGGGGACCATACACATTGGTGCATAGAATTGCCTCGGTGTTACATATAATTTGCATGTTAACCGAGAGTGTGTGTCTCGTAGCTTCAGCTTCTAGTATGTTCAGTGATTGTGGGTTCCATAAGGTGAGTATATCGTCTATCGTCTATTGGCCTTCGATGGCCAACATTTGGTACTTGCTCCATTGTTTTTTACTGATTGTTTCAATTCTGTCTAGGGTGCATTTTTTCTCTTGAATGAAACAGAGGTATGGTTTCTCCTTCCTCAGTCTATTTTTTAGTATTATTTGCTTGTGTGGGTTGTTTAGGCCTCTTATATTCCATGTGATAATCTTCATTTAAACATGTGGGGGGGATTTGGGAAAGAGTTTTTTTATCTTACCTGAATTTATCAGCAGTGCTCCTAGTTCTTGTAGGGCTACATTGTTTGATTTCCTTCCTTTCTTCCACCTCATCTGCTTGGGTGAATGTTGTGGGTTCCCCTCTCCTTCTTTGATTCCTTGGTGTCCTATCTCTCTATGCGTATGCTTGATCCCTCTGGATTTTTCTTCCTCCCGTAGAAGGAAAAGGTATTGGATTTTTCTTCCTCCCTTCTTTTTCCATTGCTCCAAGATGTTTGGGAGATCTATGCCTTCCATTTCCATAATGTCTCTAACATCAGGATCTTTCATGCCTACCTCGGTTGGTGTCATATTGTTGAAGGAAAATCTCCCTGCGAACAGGTAGATCTCCTCAAAGAGCTAGACTCTTAACTCTAAGACAGAAAGTGCTTATCATGGTCACTGACTTCCTTTTAGATCTAGATGGACTAGTGTGTGAGGAGGAAGGAGAAAATAAGTACCTTTTACCGGTGTTTGTCCCTACACGCTCCGAGTTGAGCTCCAATCTTTCACTCTTCGATAAGCCCTGTAGACAAACAAAGTACGACCACTTCCTACTCTATCAATATTAGTCCGAAATAGGTCTATCTACTAAAGAGACAAATTCATGTGAGATTGAACATGAACTAGAAAGAAATAGGCCAAGCAAATTATATTAATGAGGACAAAATGTTGCTTACAGTCGTAGATGGATTGCAGCAGTTTCGCCAAGTCCTCCTTGTCTACCCCTTGCTCAAAAGATCCACGATCTGAATGATGATAGCTTCACTGATTGCTCCCTATGAGATCATAGGTCTCTTGCATCCAAATCATCTATGTTCCAGCACCACTTGTAAGATCATAAGTTTGGTGTGATTCTCCCTTTTCAGTCCCCTTTCACCATTAGAAAGCTTGCTTATATAGCCTTGGAGAGGCTTTAACCACTTGAGATATCCCTAGAGAAGTTGAGGATTTGCCTCCTTCAGTTGAGGATCTGCCTCACTTGAATCCAACTGCCTTCCAAGAATGAAAGGATCCTTCCCCCATTCATCTCAACAACTTAACTACTGCCCAGAATAGGTAGCGCTCCCTAAAAAGGGCCATCAAACCGTTATAGCGCTCCCTAGTAGGCTTTAGGGGAGAGCCAGCACTCCTGAGGGTAGGAGCGCTTCTGCAAAAGGGCTGAAGAGTGTTATAACTCTCCCTGATGGCTTATGGGGGGGCACCATCACTCCCAAGATAGTTATAAGGGAGCGCTCCCCTCCAAAAACTTAGTTTTTTGAGTGTTTTCAGATGGAAAAAGGTTCATGAGCCCAGTTAACCTTTCCTCCTCTTCTAAATCAAGTGTTTGACATGTGCCAAGTGTCCTATTAATGTCGTTTACAGGCATGATATAGGAATTATGGCAGTATGCTTCCCTGACACTTGCGACACTTGTGAGCAAAATGCGACACTTGCAACCTTTGTAATGACGAAACTTGTGACACTATCAAAGTGAGTATTTTTTGTGTGTAACAGATTGCCCCCCAAAGTATGAAGTTAGAAGACAGGAACTGATAACTGAAATGCTTTGTAGACTTTAAAGCAAGGGTATAGACACAGAGAACCTGACAAAAGCTACACACAAACATCCAACAAATATTATGACATGTTTCAAATCCAATGCAAGCATACCTATGATTGGGTGATCAAGACTTGCAAGATATGGCCACCATAAAATACACTGTGGATCCATAATTGTATTGATAAAAAGGTATAGCCACTGAAAATACACTGTGGTTCTATACTCCCATCACCTGAACTGATCGTAGCCACGAAGAATACACAGTCGATCTACGAGATGACAAGGCATAGCCATGACCAATAC
>SNQJ01S0125181.1:8119-21264 GCA_010110895.2 Picea sitchensis | reverse complement strand
GATCAGGTGGTTGTCTCTCTCTTCTAGGCGGCATGATGAAATCCGCTTCTCTCTGTTACCGGAACAAGGAGAACTCTTCTCCGGCTCTGATACCACTATGACGCAACTCTTCCCCGCTCTTCGGAGAACGGTCACGATCACCAGGACCTTCTCTTTCTCTCAGGCCCGAAGAGTCAAAGAACTCTTCCTACTCCTCTCGGGAGTTCTCTCTACCCATAGCTCTCCTTCGGCGATCTCCCATTCGCTTCTCAGGAGATTGGGTTTCGCGGTATCGCGAAACTCAGGAACAAATTTCGCAGGCAACTCAAAGCCCCGAACCCCGATGACACCTGTCCTCCACTAAATCTCATGGTCCCACTCAGCCACGTCACTTCTGTCCCTCGTGTGATCGGGAATCGCGGGATCACGATGTCACCGATCGTGATTCCTTTGCAACGAGAATTGTCGAATGCCGAATCCCGACCTCCCGGGATCTCGTACCACCTGTCCCTTTGATAATCGACGGCTCCCGTAGATTCAGGAAATCACGACTCACGATTTCGACGAGTCTGCGCCTCACCTCGTCAAACGCCGAATGCTGATATGTGATGGCTTTATCCTTCCTGCGCCTCATGACTAACTCCCGCGCAACTTCTCCTCGATCTAATGGTCAACGGGATTTCGCGATTCTCCTCCTACGAACCCTGACCGTTGATTCTCCTTCTTGGAGATTTCTCTTCTCTAAAGCTCCTTCCAGTTTGGAACTTCTCCTGGGTCTGTTCCCAAAGTATTCACGGCGGAAACTAACCCTCCTGAGCTTGATTCCTCTGACTCCTTCAGAGACCTTTCGCACACTCTACGCGCTCGACCTTCAATGGCTCCCAAAGCGTTGGGTCCTTCAGATTCTGTGCACTCACCTGCAACAGAAATCTTCCACTCTCTGAAGCTCAGAATCACCACTGAGACTTCAAATCCGACCTGCACTTCTCTTGCTCGACTCTAATACCCTAATTCAACTTTTGGGCAGATGAGAATAAGAGTTCAACTATCTGACCTCATCAACGCACTCTATGCAGATGAATTCGACTGCACTCTATGCAGGAATCTCCTGGCTCAGACAGAGAAACAATTGAAACTCATTCTCCTCTTTCTCACAGATTTCAAATCAACTATGAAATCATATACGCAGCATATCAAAGAAAACGTATGACAGAAAACAAACAGACATGAGCATAATATCAACACAGGGAAACAACACAAACCATGAAAGTGAATCAAAGACTTCCTTCTANTGCTCTTTTCTTCAGAATGCTTCCCCCCTACAATGATACAAAGGAGGGTGTCTATATTCCGTTTTCCCTCTCGAAATCTGAAACTATCAAATCTACAATAAATTTCTATCTAACAACATTTAAAACTAATCAATGCCTTCCTATCTACAATACAATACAAGTGCGCTTCATTAACTCTTCACATTAATGTTTGGCGCAACCAGATCAAGGTGTTTCAAAATTCAAAAAGAAGTTTGTTGGCTTGTCCAGCTATCTTTTCCTGCTCCACGCGCTGGCTCGCTTGATGAGTGAGCGATGCTCTTGCATCAACCTACCTTCTCTCCATTTTCCATTACCAGTGATCCTTTAGTGACCTTCCACGCCTTATATGTAAATATAGATATACATCCTTCACTTTCCAACTTCCTTGTTAAAATCATATTTCTTCTCATATATGGCATATGTCTCACCTCTTTTAGTAACCATTGGTTTCCATTATTTTTCTTTATTTTTGCCGTACCCATTCCAACAATTTGACATGGTTCATCATCACCCAAATAAACCTGTCCAAAATAACCTTGAACATAATCTTGAAAATATTTCCTATGGGGTATGGCATTAAATGAAGCCCCTGAATCTACTACCCAAGACTTAGTAGTATTATATAAATAAATAATCAAAAAATCTTGTAACACATCATTTGTTACATTTGCTTCCTGATTTTTCTCCTGTTGTACATCTCTTTGTTTCTTTGGAGCTCTGCAGTATTTCTTTAGATGTTCTTTCCTAATATGGATTTGGATCTTCCCTTCCTAGAATTCCCATGGTTCCCTTGACTCTTTCCTCTTTCCTTTTTTCTTCTTTTTTTATCCACGGTCAACGCATTACCTGATGCCTCACTTTTTATTTTCTGTCACATTTCTTCGCTAAGGATAACACTAATATTATCATCAAATTTCAAAGTGTTTGAACAAGAGATAGAGTTAATTATAGCCATGACCAAGTTGTTCCATCTTTCTGGAAATGAGCACAATATTAGAAGAGCCATAATCTCATCATCAAAGGTCACTTTTATAGAACTTAGTTGATTAGTAACCGTATTAAATTCATTTAAATAGTATGCACCAAACCAACCTTCTGACATCTTCATATTAAATAATCACTTCATTAGAAATACCATGTTGGAGGTAGATGATTTTTCATATAGTATAGATAGTTCCTTCATCAGATCCTCCGTTGTTTTTTCTTTATAAATATTGAAAGCCATTGACGCTTCCAGGCACAACTGTATCATTCCTAGTTACTTTATGTCAAGAACCTCCCATTCTTCTTCCTTAATGGTAGTCAAATTCTTTGCTATTTCTCCCAAAGGTAGGAACAAATCCTTATGATGTCAATAATCTTCCATTTGCATCTTCCATAACTAGTAGTTTTGGTTGTTAAATTTCTCGACCCTAAACTTTCTATATTTAGCCATTTCTCTAACTCGAACTAGGAACCCTCTTTTCCTACGAGTTACCTTTGGCTCTAATAGTAGTTGTTATAAAAAAAGGATCGCAGAGAAAACAAATTAAAAAAATGTGGAAATAAAACACAAAATATACACAATACAACAGAGACACAGATATGTGAGGTTCACTGAATGTGGGATATGTCCACCAGAGAAATTGGTAGTTCCTTCCTTTTTATTATCCTACAAAATTAAGGGATACAACCTAAAACACAACCATTATAACTTCCTTTTATTTATCTAATAGTCTCCTCTCTCAAAATACAATATTCTCCATAACACACAACCATAATACAATTCTCTCATAAAAGAGGGTTTCCTTATAGGGAAAAAAACCCTAACATAACTTCTACCATCAGATATGTGACCTTATAATGAATGGTCAATATTCAATACAAAATTACAATATTTGAATTGCA
Source organism: Picea sitchensis (assembly GCA_010110895.2). Taxonomy (NCBI): domain Eukaryota; kingdom Viridiplantae; phylum Streptophyta; class Pinopsida; order Pinales; family Pinaceae; genus Picea; species Picea sitchensis. Next base: position 18,085 of record SNQJ01S0125181.1, on the reverse strand, counting down.
AAAAACAAAAATTTCATCCCCCTCAAGTCCAAGGGGGCCAAGAAATGTGTATGATACATTTTCCTTGACCTGCATATGAATTAGGAAGAAAAACAGGCTCTGCAACCAACACATCCCTGGGTTGTGTAGGTTGTGGGGAAGAGAGTTGGTGGAATGGAATTAGTTTTTGAGAGGGTTACTTTAGCCATCCTTCGGGACAAATGTCTCTTATGTATTCATATCCCTAGATAGAGGGTGACCTGTTGTTGAGAATTAGAAAAACAAGATAAGCATCCGTCCTCTATAGTGGGTTGCATATTGCATAAGATAAGAACATCATAACATAAGTGTTCTTATTTGTTATGTTCATTTATGTTAATTGTTGATATATAAGATACACATTTTACATTGAGATATTTTGGGTTATTGTTGCATGTGGTGAGTAGATCAATGCATGAAATTATCTAGTTATGTTGTTGAAGGTGTTTAGTTTCCACTATGCACATTTATGTACTTGCGTTTATGGTTTTAATCAGCATGGACCATTTCCTAAGATTGAATTCCATGTTGTGTGTGTTATTTTTTCATTTATATTGTTGGATTACTGAGAAGGGGGTGAATCAATAATAAAAAAAATTCAATCATTTTTAACCACAATATGCAAGTGTTATATCAATGTAGCATTACCATCCACTGGTTGTAGAGTAAATAAACAATGAACAAATGATAAATAATACAAATACACAGTACACCAGTGTTTTTACGTGGAAACCCAAAGCAGGAGAAAACCACAGAATGCTTTTTCTTATATGTCTTTAAGAATTACATTCATTGGAAGAACAAACTTCCTTTGTTTTCTAGATGTAACTGGAAGGAGGCTCCAACCCCCTAATTTCTCAGGATACAACCGGAGGGAACTACGACCCCCTATGTTCTCTGGATACAACTGGAAGGTGGGTGCAAGCACCTCTCCTTTCCCCGTCCAACCACCCTAATGTAGAAGTAGAATGATGGAACCATTGTCACACTATCATTGTGAGATATACTGTTGTAAACCTGTACCAATCGACCTACACCAAAAAAACTATACCAATAACCTGAACCATGCATCAACCTGTACCTCAACCTATAATCAACCTGTACCATAAACAAGTGCATCAACCATGCACCAACTTGTACCATAAAAAACTGCATCAAACACTAACCAATCTGTACCTCAACCTATATGATGTAGGAGCATCACCTTCAAAGTCAAAACTCGAGAGTGGAGGCAAAGGATCGACATCTCAGCAATGAAAAAATTTCAAATCAAAAATTAACTCAGAATTAAATCGAGTTGTTGAGATATTTTGTAAACAACATTTTAAAAATGTAACTTGTTTGTAAAATCGTGAAGGGTTGTAAGGGATTGCAGATATTGAGTGTTGACTCTTATCTGAAAATAACAGTTAGTTATTGTAATAGGACAGAGTAGGTAACCGCTAAGATTTTGATAGGATAGGTTGCAGACAGGACGAGAGAGCTCGTGGAGCCAGTCCTTAGATAGTTTTTTCATTGTTGCATTGTAATAGAACATACATAATAGAGAGAAAGAGATAAATATCAGAGACATCAGTAGAACATAGTAGAACAAAAGAAACATTATGTATTTTATTTTCATGAATGAGTAGAACAGACAAAATTGTCCCGAATCCTTGGATTGTGTTCATTTAACATGTGAATAAATGAATGTAATATTCTGTGTGTATGGTTATTTTTATTTTCGTTCATGTATGATTGTTCGAGAGGCTAACTGTATGAGTTCGTGACGAAACTGAATGAGTTTCAATTGTTTCTCTTCTGACACTCGTATGAAAGGTGTGCGTCTCGAATGAAAGGAGTGTTTCGACTGAGTCTCGGAGTGACTCGGAGAGGTTCAAAGAGAAAAAAGGAAACTTAGACCAGGTACAAGGTGTGCACAAAATCGTGAAATGAACAAGCATCAAAGAACCCAAACCAGAGGAATGCCAGGTGGGAGAGAAGAATTTATTTTTAAGAAATCCTTCGATCTGAGTTATTGAAATCCCAAGAACGCAAGGCATGAGTGGGAAATAAAAATGTGTTTAAGGAATAGTATTAGAAAGAATAACACTTTCCAGAAGTGTGGACGAGATCCAAGAGTTGGATTCGTAGGAGGAGAAAAGGTTAGAAACCTTTGAACACTCAGAAACTCTTCTAAGTCACAGAGAGATCAGAAGCTCAGGAGGGAGGAACAACAGTGGTTGTTGGATCACTTTCTAAAGGATCAACAACCATTTGATCATAGTGAAGTGCACGAGCCTTAGCGCTTCACACATAGAGGAGAGAGAAAACTCACAAGAGTTGAGAACTGATATTTCCGAAGCCCAAAGAGCCGGAGATCCGAAATAGAATCTCAGTCGTCCAATCACAGGAATAGATCTGATCTTTCAGATTGTTTGGGGTAAAATTAAAGCGTCAGATTTCCAGAATGGATTTGAGCCATTAGATATCGTGGGTCGGAGAGGAGGCAAGTTCAAAAATTGAGATTTCTGAAGCGCAGAGAGTCGAAGGACCGGAGTGAATCTGGACTATTGGATCTAGGAGGACACATGTCGATAGGTCAGAAGATCCATAGGATGGAGGGGTCGAAGTGTTGAAACAACCGAAGCCTGAAGAGCCAAAGGACTGAGAGACATTGATCTATAAGTGGACACCTATCAACAAATCGTGAGCTCTGAGTAAAATTTATTATGGAATTTCAGTTGAGAACTGAAACCGTCCAACCCCAAAGAAACAAGGGGATCGTAGTCATTGGTATTGAAGGAGACACACATCATAGGATTAGCAGCTTTGGATAAAATCAACAGGAGAGGGAAAGGTTTGAGAATCGATATTTTTGAAGTCCAAAGTTTCGGAAACCTGAAGTGAGTCTCAACCATCGGATCACCCGAAGTGAATCTGAGTCATCAAAATTCAGAAAGGATATGTGGCATAGATCCAAGCACTCTGGTTAAAGGCCCAAAGTAATTCGTAATTTTCATATCAAGGAGTGAATTTTGAGATCTGAAATACTCGAAGTCTGAAACCCGAAAGATATTTTGACCGTCGATCGAGAAGGGGGTCGCAAGACCATTGATCTGAGTGGAAAGGTCAAACATCCGAAGTGGGATAATAATCGTTGATAGAAAAGGAAAAGTGTCAATAGATCGTCAAGTCTGGGGGATTGGAGTAGAAAAGGAGTCGGGATTGATATTTCAAATTCCCAAAGTCCAGAATTGCGAAGAGACCACATTCGTTGATCTCAAAGAGACAGATCTGGTCCATCGATCGGGAAAGAGAAGATATGAAACACCACTTTGGAAGTATCATCAAGATCATGAGATCAATGATCCTATATAATTTCGATGACAAGAGTTGTGAAGAGTTTAAAATATCGAGGGAGGGCTGCAATTTAAACCATTGTTTCATCAGAAGGACACATGGAAGCTTGAAGAGGATTGCGGGGCCCAAAGGTAGTTTGACTTCAAACCGCTTGTGACCACGTCACAATCGCGTGGTTATTGCCCAAGGTCACATTCAAGAGACAGATTATCTGAAAAGGAGTTATATCGCAGTACTACAAGGTTTCACAGAAGAACAAAAGGGAATCTGAAAGGGCATGTATCTTTATATAGAAGGAAACCATTAATGTTTGAGAGAGTCATCGGACTCAAGAATCGAAGATCATTTGACTGGGAGGTCACGCAACCCTACAGGGGAGTGGGGGGGCTACATTAGGTGGTATCATAACTAATATTGAGTTTGTTTGAAGACAACAAGCAAAGGATAAAGGAGGTAAATTTATATCATTTTTGGTATCAATAATTTGATTTCTATTTGTAGGTGACAGAGTGAAGTCATGCCACCCAGAAGGCGTAGAGCAAATGCAAAAATGGAAGAACAAATGAGGTGAATCCAAATGATACTGGATGCCATGGAAATAGCACAGATGAGAGAACCAGATGCTGTAGATATCAGTGAAGCTGAGAGTAAAGAAGAAGAGGTCGAAGAAAATGTAGTAGAGAATGTTGCACAAGATCGCTTGATAAAAGCTTTTTCAAAGATAGGAGCCACAGTAAGAATAGAGGTACCAATGTATGAAGGCAATTTGGAAGTTCAAGAATTTTTATATTGGGTACGTGTTATGGAAAAATACTTCGATTACGAAGATATCATAGAAGACAATATGGTGAAACATGCAGTGACAAGACTGAAAGGTCATGCAGTGCTATGGTGGGATGAACTGCAAGCCGAACACAGGAGCAATGGTAAGCAAAAAATTAAAAACTGGGATAGGATGGTAGCCAATATGAAAGCCAAATTTATCCTGAAGGACTATCAAATCAATCTATTCAGAAGATTGCAAAACATGAGACAAAAAATATTATCAGTGAAGGATTACACTGAGGAATTTTACAGACTGAACATCAAGGCTAGATAGAAATAAAATGAGGATGAAAAGATAGATAGATATATCAATGGGATGAGATATGAAATCCAAGAGGAGATCATCATGATGTTGGTTAGTACAATTGAGGATTCTTATCAAGCTACCTTGAAAGATGAATATAAATTGGCCAGGAAACAAAGCCAATGAAGCAGAGGAGGAAACTCAAGCAGAGGTAAGGGAAACACCAGAGAGAAGTTCTAGAAGCAGAAGTATGAATCTGACAAACAACATAGTCACCATGAGAAAGGTGGAAGTTCTAAGGAAGGACAACATGGTGGAAGAAGCTCTTTTTCTAGAGGAAGAGGAAGAGGAAGAGGAAGAGGAGGCATAGTTAGATGCTATACCTATGGAAAACAAGGGCACAAGTATTGGGAATGTCCCAAGAGAAAGAACGAAGGGGGAGGTGAAGAACACATTACTGAAGCACAGAAGCATGTGGAAGCAGAAGCAACAAAAGGAGGAAGGAACCTCATGATGAGGACGATTCTTCTTAAACCAGAGAAAGAGATGGAGGAACCAGTTCAGCGAACAAGTTTGTTCAGATTTTCTTGCAAGACAAAAGATAGAGTTTACAAGGTGATCATAGATAGTGGGAACACAGACAATCTAGTATGCATAGATATGGTGGAGAAACTGGAGTTGAATACAACTGCACATCCAAACCCATACAAGGCATCATGGTTGCAGAAAGGACATCAAGTAATGGTAAGTCAACAATGCCAAGTTGAATTTAAAATAGGGGGTTATAGGGATGAAATATTATGTGATGTAATTCCTATGGATGTCTGTCATATTTTATTGGGGAGACCGTGGCAGTTTGATAGAAAAGTTATTCATGATGAGAGAAATAATACTTATACCCTAGAGAAGAATGGTAGGACACATATGTTGTTACCCATAGAAGACAAAGAGAAAAAGAGGGAATCTAGTTCAAGCATATTTCTCATGAGTGGGAAGGAACTCTTGAATGAAGTCAAGAAGGAGAAATAAATGCAGTTTGTTGTAGTGAGGAGGCCTATTGTTATCCTTACGAACACTTCTGTGGAATATTTTCCTATAGAAATCTAGGAAATGTTAGAAAACTTTGTTGACATAGTAGTGGATGAGTTACCTCACTCATTACCACCCATTAGGAGTATAAGCCATCATATTGACCTTATTCAAGGAGCTAGTTTACCAAACAAGGCAGATTATAGGTTGACACCTAGAGAGAATGAGGAAGTCAAAAATCAAGTCCAAGAGTTATTGGATAAATGTTTAGTCAGGGAAATCCTAAGCCCATGCATAGTACCAACTATGTTAAGTCCAAAGAAGGATGGAGGATGGAGAATGTGTACATATTCCCGAGCCATCAACAAGATAACCATTAGGTACAAATTTCCTTTACCGAGAATGGTTGATTTGATGGACTATTTGAGTGGAGAAAGCTATTTTTCCAGGATAGAATTGAAGACTGGATATCATCAAATAAGAATGAAAGAGGGAGATGAATGGAAAACAACATTCAAGACAAATGAAGGATTGTTTGAATGGTTGGTCATGCCGTTTGGGTTGATAAATGCACTGAGCACATTTATGATATTGATGAATGAAGTATTGAAAGACTTCATAGGAAAATTTGTCATAGTATATCTGGATGACATACTAATCTTCAGTAAGACAAAGGGAGAACACTTAAGACATTTGACATCAGTGATAGAAAAGTTGCAACAAGAGAAGTTGTTGATAAATCTGAAGAAAAGTTCTTTTATGAAGAAGGAGCTCATATATTTGGGTTTCGTGATCTCTTCAAATGAATTGAAGATGGATCCTGAAAAAGTGATAGAAATCAAAGAATAGTCATCACCAAGGAACATATTTGAGGTAAGAATTTTTCATGGGCTAGCAATATTTTATACAAATTTTATCAGAAATTTCGGTGTTATATGTGCACCCATGCTGGACACTGTGAAGAAGAAACACAAGTATTTTAAATGGACAGAAGAAGATGAAAAATGTTTCAAAGTGTTGAATGAGAAGATCACATAACAACCAATTATGGTCTTTCCATATTTTGGAAAAACATTTCAGGTGAGATGTGATGCAAGTGGATTAGCTATTGGAATAGTCTTGAGTCAGGATAATAGGCCAGTTGCTTATTTCAGTGAGAAGCTAAATGATGCCAAGAAGAATTATTCCACGTATGACAAATAATTTTATGCAATGATTCAAGATTTGAAGAAGTGGAGAAACTATCTAATTCCTAAATAATTTTTCTTGTACAGTGATAATCAAGCTTTGCAATTTATTACTAGGCAAGAAAAGTTGAATAAGAAACATGCAAAATGGGTAGAATTTATGCAAAATTTTACTTTTTTTATTAAGCACATTGTTTGAATTGCTAACAAAGTCACAGATTCTTTGAGCAGGAGGAGTTTGATTGTACAGGAATTCCAAGTGAAAACCTTAGGGTTTCAACACCTCAAGGGGATGTATAAAGAAGACACAAATTTTAAGGAAGCTTATGAGGCATGCAAGAATCCTTTGTTGGGAAACAAAATCCCATGGAATGAATATTTGGTCCAGGGTGGATTACTGTTCAAGGGAAGCCAATTGTGCATACCGAAATTCTCAATGAGAGATAATTTGTTGAAGGAGAAACACAACAGAGTTTTAGCTGGACAATTTGGTCACGATAATACATTTGTACAACTGAGTAATTCGTATTATTGGTTGAGCATGAGGGCACAAGGGAAAATGTTTGTGAACAAATGCAAAATTTGTCAATATGCAAAGGGAAGACAACATAACACTAGTTTGTATCAGCCATTACCAATTCCAGAAAGGTCATCGAATGAAATCAGTATGGATTTTTTTTTGGGATTGCCTAGAACTCAAAAGGGGAGTGATTCCATATCTGTTGTGGTGGATAGATTCTAAAAAATGGCACATTTCATACCATTCCAGAAGACAAATGATGCTACACACATTGCCAATTTGTTTTTCAAAGAAGTAGTGAGACTACATGGATTATCGAGGAGCATAGTCTCAGACAAGGACACCAAATTTGTAGGACACTTTTGGAGGAATCTATGGAAGAGGCAGGGGATGAACTTGTCCTTTAGTTTAGAATATCACCCTCAGACGGATGGATAGACTGAAGTAGTAAACATGAGTCTAGGAAACTTATTGATAAGTTTAGTCAATGAGCAAGGTTGTCAATGGGATCAAATTCCGACACAAGCAGAATTTTCATTCAATAATTCAATGAAAAAAAGCACAGGGAAAAGTCCATTTGAAATTGTGTATAGTATACAGCCAAGAGGGATTACAGAGTTGAGAGATTTGAATCAAGATGAGTTTAGAAGTGTTGTAGTAGAAGATTTTGCAATATAAATGCAGAAACTCCATGACAGAGTCAAAGAACAACTACAGAACAACAGCCAAAAATACAAGAGCGGAGTTGATCAAAAGAGGAGAGAACTTCAATTCAAGGTTGGAGATGAAGTTTTATCTCATTTGAGAAAAGAAAGGTTTCCAAGGGGAATGCATAACAAGTTGAAGATGAAGAAGATAGGACCATGCAAGATGTAAGGTATCTAGAGTGGTAATGGGGGGCCCCAGAGGGCCCATAGTGATAATAATGGATTACATTCAATGTAAGGTGGACTGGTTCCACTATATTATTAAATAAGGCCCACTATGGTAGTTAAATATAATAAATGGGTAGTTAGATATAATAAATGTAAGAGGACTTCTTAGAAGGTTCTACTTCTAGAAGATTCCTCCTCCAGAATGTTCTTAGGTGACGGTAGCACTATATAAAGGGGTTCAAGCAATGTAATGAGACATGAAGAGAAGTATTGTATTTGGAGTGGTAGCTCAATAGGAGGATTCCCCCTCAAAGAGGTAAGTGAACAGGAGAGGATCCCTTCCATAATAGGATCCATTGTATGGTGTTTCCCTACCTCAAGGGTTTGGTAATAATATTGTGTGGTTTCTTCTATCTTGATTTGTGGATCTATTATGTATCCAGTAATTGTGGTGATTATATTTTTATATCTATTCAGGTTCTTAACAAGTGGTATCAGAGAACTTTCCTTGGTAGACATTGTGGGCAAATATTTTTTATTTTTGCAAAAAAAAAATTCGGAGAAGAAAAAAGAGGGCCGCGACATTACATAAAATTTTGGTATATTTATGTGAAATTTTTGAAGAAATAAGTTGCATATTTGATTTCCTCTCAGAAAAACACCCAAGTTGAAAAAACAAATCGTCTGAAACAGAGTCCGAGAAGTCAAGATATTGAAGTTTTAAAATCTACAATTTTTCAGGGTTTTTTTTCCGCGGACGGTGGCGCGATGTTTTTTATTTCTATAGTAGTTGGAGGCCGAATTTTCCCAAACAAATTACACATCTGATTTTCTCTCACAATTTCACCCAATTTCGAAAAAACAATCAGCCGAAACAGAGTCCAGGAAGTGAATTTATGAGCATTTTAAATTCAACAGTTTTTTAAGGTTTTTCCGGAAAACGTCGCGATTTTCTGCAATAATTTATTGTTCTATTTTTTGGGTTTTTTTTTTATGGTGGCGGGACTTAAAATTTCATAGGGTGCTCACATGGCTATTTATTCTCAAACTCTCAAAGAAATTATACATATTACTAAAGCATTCAAAGCCCAATGGTGTAGCACATTGCATGACAAATTCCATGACCTTGCAGATGGCCTCAATGATAGTTTTCGTAGTATTCAAGATTCATTGGATAACATACATGAGAGATTTCTTATGGTGGACATCATGAATGAATATCATCAAGAAGTGTATTCTTGGTATTCTTTGGAGGACTATTGTGATGATTGGTATATGGATAGTTGTCATTTCTCGGATGACAACCACATCCATCTTCTATTTGATGACTCTCCTTCACCTCATATAGAGCACATTATGGAGAGAAGTTAAACGTCTTCTATACACACTATTTTTCAGTATTCTTTAGTACTAGTATGTTATTCAAATGATTTTGGGGAAGGGATATACATATTTGTATCCTTGTGATCAATGTAAATCTTTGGAGTATCATTTTCAGCTGGTTCTTGAGTTCAGATATATTTCATGTGGAGTTCACATGAACACTTGGGCATGGGACCCCAATTCACAATCGATGTTGGACTACTTCAGTATGATGGTTTTCATTTCTCCATGGGACCCTGGTTCTCTAGTCTACTTAAGCACTATGGTCCACACTTATCCATGGGACCCTGGTATATGGTTGTACATCAAGCGTTGAGGACAACGCTTTCATAAGGGGGATGGCATGTTAGGTAGATAGAGAGGTAGTGGGAGGGCCCGGAGGGCCCATAGTTATAATAGTTGAGGCCATTCAATGTAAGGTGGACTAGGTCCACTATATTATTAAATAAGGCTCACTATGGTAGCTAGATATAATAAATGGGTAGTTAGATATAATAAATGTAAGAGGACTTCTTAGAAGGTTCTACTTCTAGAAGATTCCTC
>SNQJ01S0125180.1:9112-26498 GCA_010110895.2 Picea sitchensis | reverse complement strand
AGGTCACTTGGCCCCACTTTCCTTATTTTAGGGTTAACCCACTTCTAATTTCTCCATTTAATTTATTATTGAAATAATTTATTTTGTATTCAATTTGAATTATAATACACTCATTACTTCACTGTATTATATACCTTTTAAAATCTCTTAAACCACTTTGACTATTTTGACCTTTTCGGGCTTCTAGATGACATACGAGGGTCCTCCAACTTCGTAAGGCCATAACTCTCAAACCGTGAGGAGTTATGTGACGTTCCACATACCACCAGAAATGGAATCAAATACATTTTCCATATAGAATAGTATTATCTAAAAATATATCATAACTCATACCATTATCCATCAAACAAACTTGTGTCCATTACCCAAACCTGGGGTCTCCAACTTCTCATGGCCATAACTCTCTAACCGTGAGGAGTTATGTGACATTCCACATACCAGTGGAAATGGAATGAAAAGAACTATCCATCTAGGATAGTTTACCTGAAAAATTCATTGTCCTTCTTCTCATTATTCCACAATTAAGCATGGGTTCTCTTACTCCACAAAGCGTCTTCCCGTGAGAGATTTCACCATAAGGGGACCACTTTGGAGTTCATCCATATTTACTTCTTATCAACCATGAAAAAACAATAATGAGTCATCTTTACATAAAACAATCTTGGGTCCATTACCCAAACCTTTTTTCTACGGGGCTTTCTTTAAGGGTTGACATCAACGACAACCAACCTTAATCAACAAGTACATTGTGTTATATTGCATTTTGATTCATATATATATCGAACTAATTATGTGTTGATAATAATTTGTAGGTTGAAGGAGCTAATAGATAAAAAAATGGATGTGAGGGAAATGATTGACCATTATATAATGGCAGATATAGCCAATTCTAAACATAAGTATATATCAAAAAATCCAATAGAAAGATCATTTCCATATAATGAAGTATAATAAAGCCTAACCACATCTATGTATGTTGAAAAAGACAGTGAGTCGAATTATAAACATGTGATTGAATGCGTAAATGGGTTGACAAAGATAGTGTCAACCATAGCCACCTCCATTGAACCTATCATTGCTTCATGGAAAAATAAAGGATGTTGTAGTGATTTAGATGAGGTATGCTAATTATCATTCCCCTGCAAACATTTTTCACTTGATTTCATAATCTTCTTTAATTGGTTTAGGTCTTATTTTTAGTGTTTTAATGTTATACTTACTATTTTTCTACTATACTATTGTGTTCTTCTAATGTTATATTTGAATTGTGCATGATGTAATCACATGCAGGATAAAATTAAAGGATCTCCCAACATTGATGCACCTCATCATTCTCGATTGGTGTGTACAACTCTTGCTTGACGTATTTCAAATATTGACTCAGTGAGTGCATTTAATTTTGTTATATCAATAATTATGCATGTTTTTGGAATTTAATTGTATTTTTTTTCTTATATTTATGTATAATTTTTTTTTTTTTTTTTACAGTGCCCATTAACTCCAGTAGAGTGTGAAGTATTACAGGTAGGTTATAATGTTAACATAAAGATCCATATGACAATGTTATTTCCGACACTAGACAAATTCAGTCACTTGCTATGATCCACAAAGCGCCACTTGGTCATGAAGAGGCCAATATACTTGTCATTAATGTCAAAAGTAACATCATCGTTGCCTATGAAGATACAATTGATGGATGTGAATGTTTGAAGGAGACAGAAAGGAGTTTCATTCAGTGGTCGAAGAATTATTTGAGAAAATCATTGATCTAGATGGTCATGTTTTGTGAATCAACTGTAAACTTTTTGTTTACTTTACATAGTATTCAGACCATTTAAACATACTTTACATAGTCTTCAGACCATTTAAACTTACTTTACATAGTGTTCAAACCTTTTTTCTTTAAGGGCATGGGACCTGAGATATAAAGACATGTTTTAATGTATCTATTCATTGGTTCATTTCATTTAATGTTGCTCATCGTGCGATTAGAAATGTTGTTTCTGTCATTCCTACTATTATCACTCAGTAATTTTCTTGGCTGGAAGGGGAAATTGCCAAGTTAACCCTTTCAAACCAATATTTAGGCTGGAAACTATCCTTTCCAACTAGAGGGGGCTACCTCAATGAAATTTAGTCACAATTTCCATATCTTTAGATAAGGATGGGTTTTATACTATGGTTGGTTGGGTTGAGGAAATGACCATTGGACATGGAGTCAAGAAACTAAAATATCAACCAAAGTGATCAATAAATGGTGGTTGAACAAATCAATGACAGAAGTAATATAGACAATTTTTTCCAGCTACTAAAATCGTTATAGTATGGTTGAGGATTTGAGGATTAACAATCCATTAACACAAAGCATCTAACATGGATGAATTTTATATTAATTTTAGAGGAAAAAGTAGAAGTATTTAACTGCTATGAACCCAAAGCATCAAAGATGAATTATGAATCATTTACTTTTAATTAAATACTAGAAGATCATACATTCAAATGGGAAACTGAGACAAAGATAAACATACACAATATAAAATCACAAACTCGAGAGATATTGCTACACCTGGAAAATCCCTTCATAAATGATGCATATCTTTCTTTACATTTGTTTTTACTAAAAGATCTGCTTAACCTAATTTCCTCTTGAACCATATTTTACCACCTGGATGAGTCATCGAGACTGATTAGCAACTAGAAATTTATACTTTGATCTCCCCAGTCTCTCAACTTCCTTCCACTAAATTTAAGAGGGAATATCATAATCAACCATTTCCTTGATAAGAACCTCTAATTCTATACATGATGCATATAAAATAGGAGGAAGATCTGATTTAATTGTCCTAAATTGAATTAGAATCTTGAAGTCTTTTTTTAACTTTTCCACAATTGTATTTCCTTTTAACCCTTTTTCCAGGTCTTCAAATTTAGAATGATCCATTCGAGCCCGGGTCAATAAAAAAATATATTTCTCTTGTGAAACCAACTTTCCATTGTTATTCCAAAAATAAGGAAAACCCCTTTTAAACAACTGACTGAATAAATCCTTGAATCTTTGTACATTTTGTTCTATCTTCTCCACTTTTGACTGCACATTCCTCATATGTTTATGTTTTCCAATGATTTTCCTGGCGTAAACTATGAAAACAATCCCATATTTGACTCCAATAGTCTATAAATTTGCATTAGAGACTGCATTTAGGAGATTAATTTCATTTTGATCCCACTCCAAAGGTCTTTTCAACAATGTTTCATTTACAATTACACATCTATGAAGGTTTGTTCTTGCAACAATACTCTTTTCATCAACAAAATTTAAGTATTGTCTAAACTTGGTGATATTCACTGCTAAGGAATCCTAGAGAAGATGCTTTTCCCCTTACAATGGAACTTTTCCCTTTATCCTTGTCTTCAACTTGGAAACCTTTTCCTGCAAACAATTGTGCTCTTTTTGGATTTGATTACTCTTTTCACTTCTTTGAGCTTCTTCCTGTTTAAGTTTTTGATTTTCTTATTTTAGTTATTCAATGTCTACATCCTTTAGCTTAACTTGGGACATAGCTTTTACTAGATTTTCAGTAGATACATCTTTCTCTTGACTAGAGCTTGCAGTTACATTTCTCAACAACAATTCATCTCTTTCTTTCTACCACTCTATCTTTTCATTCTCTAATTGCAAGATTTTTTCTTTATAGTTCATCAATTCTTTCTGTAGAGAATCTTTTTCCCGTTGTAAGGTCGTTAGTTCTGTGGTTTGCACATGCTCATTTCTAGGGATTTTTTTTTTTTTTTTGTAAGTAAGAGATTTTATATATAAAGGGCCTTTAAAAAACCAGACCAGAGGTACAAAAACTTGAAAACAACCGTGTTGTAGTTACTGAACTGCCCCAATAGAGGGGAAACCAGTTCAGCTAGCCGGGTAAGTCTAGCAGTTTACATTCTGACAGTCTTAGAAAACATAAATAAGCTGACTAAGCTACAACTAAGAAAAGAAACTAGTAAAGAGAACAAAACCCCTGTGGGGTCAGACACTTGGCGAGTAACCTGGCCAGGTGGCTTGATAGGCCGCGTACCAAGGATCCTCTTCGATGGGTGTCCCTTTGCCTTCCAAATGCATGTCATCATCCACGTTGCTCTCGTCCAGGTTGGCAGCTGGCAGGGTGTCTCCAGGCGGACTGTACGCATGAAGGCCTGTAGCTGTCATAGCCTCCATGTCCTCGTGTGTGACCTGCGCCACAACGACCCCTGTTGAACATTGTGTCTGACCATTCCTGCCATCGCCCTCTGCATGGGGTACCTCTGCTGACGCTGCGCCTTCTGGAGTAGAGGGGAAATCATCCTGGAAGGTGGATAGGATATGAAGGAGGGTCGAGGTCTTCCCATCCATAAGCTGCAGTCGGAATTGGAGGTCCTCCATTCCCTAACGGAGCTCGAAGACCAGTCCATAGAGAATGGCTAGACTATCTTTCAGCCGAGAATCAGGGAAGAATTCGGTAGATGAGTACGCACTATGTTGGGCACTTCAAAGAAGGGGTGGTGCTCCCAAGGGTGGCTGGGAGGAGAAAAATGCCGGTGCAAAAGAAGGTTCGCTGGTTCTGGAATTTGGTGGGACGGTAGGAAATCGCAAAAGAGAGCCCGACGAGCTATCAGTGATGACTAGGCATTCGAACTGGGAGGCAGGAGGGGTGGAGGAGGTGAGAGGTTCCAGCTCAGGCTGCAGAGGCGGCGAGGAGAACATGGAGGGAAAACTAGGGGGATAAGTAGAGGTACGGGGCCGAGGAGGATGCCATGGAGAACCTCTTTGTGGCCTTCCTCTTTGGCGCGACATAATGTACTCAGGTTGAAGGCAGAATTGAGCCAAGTGTCCCAGACAAATGTGAAGAGCCTGGAGAGGACCGAGGGCTGCGAACACCATGAAAGACCAGGATAAAATCGGCCTGGGCAGTGGAGGGATGAGAGGGTCGAGTCGTGAGCGAGGATTAAAATCACTTGTAGACAGAGGAGCCATAGTAAAGTTGGTAATGAGAGTCAGGCACACTAGCGTTAATGGTGCTGCAGCAACGTGAAATCTCATAAATGCAAGGTCGAGGCGACGGTATTTGGCACGAGCCCAACACATGGCTCCCTGCCTTGCTGGCCTAACCTTTCTCCCACTTCTCACCATATGTCTCGCACTAACACCCCATCCGGGGGGGGATATTTAATTTCTTATTCATCACTTGGATTGTGTTTTCTTTTTCCTTCATATTTTTTTTAATAGGTTTCATATTTCCAAGCTCTGCCCCTACAACCATGATATCTGATTCTAGCCTTTTAATCTGTATATGCCATGCTCTATTTGTTTTTTTTTCCTACTTTAGTTTCCCTTCCAACTTTGTCACCTTTCTTCCCAGCCTTGCAATATTCAAAGATGATTGTAAAAGGTCACCATAAATCATTTCACTGGTTTTTTTATGCAAATGAATCTTATTCGGTGCATTAATTTGATCTTTCTTGATTTTCATCTTAGTGACCTTGTTTTCTTCTGTAACTGCTATATTCAAGGTATTGCTTTCTTCATCTTTAACCGTAACCAATGAAACTTTATTTTGAGATAGTTTCCTGACGTCTAAAAATAATTTTTGACCCTCTTCAAATAATTTCTTTTTCTTTTGTGCATATTGTGTAATCAACTCTTTCTTAGATTTAAATTGGGAGTTTTGAGCATCTGAAGATAAATATTGTTGTATTTGAACGAGAGGCTCTAATATTCTCTCTTCTATATTTGAAAAACTTTGTTATTCTTCAACAATTACAACATTTCCTCCTTGTTTTATGGGTTCATTTTCTTCCAGGATGACCACAACTTTCTCCCTTTCAATTTTACTCCTTTTACTGGAAAATAGTTCATCAATTTCCATGTCAGCTACCTCTGATATGGCTCTTTTGTTCACATTATCAGTTTTTCCTGGAGTTAGAATTTCCATTGTAAGAGGATTTTCGCAGACTGTATCAGTCTTTGAATCCTAAACTTCATTAAACATTTCTGGCATTTGCTGGTCTTGATCAAAATTTTCCAAGTTGGACATTTTATCTAAACCTTCTACTATTTTATGCTCACAGGGTGCATTTTTAATCTGTTTTCTTCTATGTGATATGATTTGATGAGGATCATATCTAATCTTCTCTACTTCTTGGAAATTCATGACATTTAATAACGTCTCTACTATGGGAAGAGTTGATTTACCTTTAATGAAAAAAGGTCCCATATTGAAGGGTAATTTAATATTTGATGACTTCTTGTAATTAAGAAAATTATCTTTCTCAGAGTGAAGTATTTGTCTAATGAACTCGAGGGAAAATATTCTAGGAGTAAAAAAGGTTGGTAGACTATAAGGTGCTTCACTGAAACCATAAACACTGATGATTGTATAATCCCTGTACAAAAACCAATCTCATGTTCTGTTTTCTAGAGTGAACTGTAGCTTTGTTTTCATCTCCTCTGAAACCCTTAGAAATTATTTATTGAAAATCACTTTGTAGATCCTTGACATGATTTTGTTGATGAAATAAAACATATTAATCTTATCTACCTCAACTAATATGATTGAATGGTCTGATAAGAATATTGGATATAATTGTTGATAATATGTTTTACAGTAGTATATGAACATGTTCAACATATATTTCTGGTACCATAAATGTCTGAGAGTGTGGAAATTCACTATTTGAGCATGGATTACTTCAACTAGGAATTCATCAAAATTAATGCAAACTGGGACTGACTCTAATTGACTTGACTTCATAAAAAACCCTAACATGAATTCAATGAAAAACTTATCATTATCAAGACCCAAAATCTGACTTAAAAGGGAAAATACCAATTGTACACTTTCTTGGAAAATATTTACATCACAGGGCAATGACAGACCTTTAATAGATTGACGAGGTTTCAATATTTTTGAAAGAAACTCATTTTTTGTCTCTAAACTAAATTATCTGTACACCCTAGTCAATTCTACCTCATTGAAAGACACAAAAATTTGGGGAAAAGGATGGAATAAACCTAATGAATCTATAATGACCTGGGAATTGACTCAACATAGGATTTTAACACATCATAAGAAACAATTACTTCCTCTGCATGCGAATAGTTAGCTGCACACCAACTAACAAACTCAGGGAAATGACATGTCTATTCTTGACTGAAATGAGAAATTGAAGCCCTAACACTACTTAAAAAATCATAATTTTTTTATTTCTAATGAAGCTAACTTGTTTTTAGACTCTGAGATGCTACTGATAGATAAAATTGGATAAAAAATGTCCCCCTCCTTATCAACTATGGAATCCTCCTTTTCGTCTAAGTTTTTACACAAAAAAACCAGATTTCGAGTTGATTCCATGATAAAAGAGAATGTTTTAGAAGTACCTGGTGGTTTCAATGTTATAGTAAATGAATTAGGATCGATTTGGAAAAGCACAATTCCAATTGAAGACGAATATCAGCTGAAACCGATGGGTGAAATGGCAGGAGAGTCAACTTTCCAAGCTTTGAAAATAATAATAAAATGAGTTATTTGATTATATTTTTATTTTGTCGAGGGACAATGGTGGTTTTGATCCTCACCACTTGAGGTAGCAGAATCAATCAAGAAGTGAAAAGTAGCAAGGTTGTTTTTATTCTGCTTCTCTCTCCATCTACTAATCGTCCTATCCAGGTGGATATTGGTGACCAACCACCTATTCCAACTGACTCCTCTTGATAGTTTTTAGTTCAACAAGTTCTTATATACTTCTTTGTAATTATGGGTTATACACTTCTGGGGCTATCTAAATACCTACACATCTTCTAGGTGGAGACTGGTGGCCACCCACCTAATCCAATTCGCTTATTTTGGAAGTTTTCATGTTAGCACATCTTTCTATACTTCCAGGGCCATTTTGGGGCTCTAAACAATGTTTTTTTGTCTTGCCACAATCAAAATGTAGGCAAAGTCAAAGTTTGATGTTATAATGTGTATTTCTCAAGAAGACCTTTCCAATGGGCTATCACGTGCCTAAAACGGAGGTCGTATGCAAAAGTTACGACCCCGATAAGTTGAGGTACCAACTTACCCATTGGGGCCCACATAACTTTTGGCGTTTCATCTCCTAGGGTTATGTTTTTGGCATTCCTGCGTAATTTTAAAAGGGCCTTTGGAGCCTCATTGTAATCATTCTTCTTAGATGGATGTGCGTATACACCACATAACTTCTCAAATATAGCTACCAACATTCGAGCAAGTTGTTTTTAGTTCTGCAGTTTTACAGTTTTAACTTATTTTGTTTATTCAATAGAAGTTATTGTTCATTGGGTATCTGTTGTTGTTATCCATATCTCTGTGTTATTATATTCAGTTTGTTATTCCTTTCATTCTGCTCATAAATCTAGATCAATGGTATCAGAGCGGTCTGATTTTCATTTATTTTTCTTCGTGCATGTCCCCGACAATATCTGGGCACAAGAAGTTGGGACTCGAACCAGTCGAGCCTTTACAAGATCGGCCACACCGAGCCTGAAAAAAAACCATGGGGGACGAGAAGAAATATGATGGAGCAGAAGATCCTTTTAAAACATTGCTCGAGGAAGCCCTTGTGCATCAAAGGAATGAAATAATGGACAACTTTGCATAGATCCTTCGGTGGTTGTCCACAAGAGAAGCATCTTCATAAAGAGACCCCCTTCAAAGTACAAGTAAATTTTGATATTCCATTATTTGAAGGTCTGATAGATGTGGATATTGTAAATAAATGGATGAATCTTCTTGAAGGGTATTTTTCGGTCCATAATTTTTCCAACAGGGAAAATATTACTTTTTCACTCCTCAAGGTCATCCCCCATGTTAAGGACTGGTGGGATACTTACTCTGAGCAAAGGGCCATAGAGGAATATACAATATTTTCTGTCTCCCCCGCATGGGATTCCTTGAGGGATACCATTAAAGAAAAATACTACCCTGTTGGAAGCTACGAGGACCAATACACAAGATGGACCACACTGCGTTAGGAAAGGGACCAGATCGTACCAGATTTCACCAATATTTTACATACCCTGTGCACCAAATTGGGTATCAAAGACTGTGAACAACATCTGGTGCTCAAATACCACAACTTTCTACATAGATATATTCAAACAGAAATGGAGTTTCTAGACATCACATCATTAGGTGCAACTTATAGATATGTTGTCAATATCGAGCATAAATTTAAGCATAAGAGGCGAGAGTTTGGATCTATAAACGCCTCACAAATGAAGCAGAGAAAAGGTGACCCCAACCCAAAAAACAAGGGACAGGGAAAATATGGCCACTCTCAATACAACTAGTCCAATCTACAATCCAAGAAGGGTAATGAGAAGTCGAAGAAGGACATGAGAAAATGATTTGAATACCATAAAATCCCTTGGCACAACATCAAAGAATGCCTCTCCAAGAAGTCACTGTTAGTTGAGTTGAAAGATTCTGATTCAGAGGCATATTATGACTCTGAATCAAATCTAGAAAGTGAGAAGTGGATCATCGATGTCAAACTCAGTGCCACTATCGCTATCAACAAAGTCCAACCAAGCGAATCAGAAGAAACATAGGAAGGGGAATGCCTATTTTACTCACATATGTGGGCAAAGGGGTCTTCGCTACATTTCATTGTCGATAGTGACAGTCAGAAGAAATTGATTTTAGTAGAGGCCTTCAAGTGGATGGACCTATCGATAAAACCACACCCACAACCCTACACCATCGACTGGCTTTGCCAAGGATGATATCTCCATGTCATCCAACAATGTCGTCTTCCCTACAACATCAAGCCCTTCAAAGATGAGGTATTGTGTGATATTACTTCCCTCGAAGTTTGTGATGTTCTTTTAGAGCATCCATATTTGTGGAAGAAACATGTTGTGTATGAGTCTAGACCCCATAGTGTTATTATTACTTTGGGTAGACAATTGTATAGGATACCAAAGGTAGCGCCTCCTACCGCTATTTATTCAATCTCTGCTAATCAATGCAGTAAGGTCATTTCACAGACCGAGAAGTTCATATTCTTTGTGATCTGTGCTCGTAGTAAGTATAATGTCATTTCCACATCCGTGACCTATACATAGAGCCTCTCTTTGCAACAGAATAAAGTGGATGGGATCATGGAAGAGTACAAAGACATCTTCTCCTTACCCACCGAGGTACCGACGCACTGCCAAGTCAAGCATCCAATTGATATAATCCCCGGTGCACCACTTCCTAATGGACCAGTCTATCATCGCTCGCTAATGGAAAATGAAAAAATCAAGTGCTAGATCCAAGAGTTTCTTCAAAAGGGTCACATCCAACCCAACTCCTCCCCTTGCAGAAGCCCAATTTTGTTGGTGCAGAAGAAAGATGGGACCTGGCGGCTCTGCATTGATTACAAAGAATTAAATAAAATCACAGTTAGGAACCAGTACCCAATTCCTCAAATTGATGACCTTCTTGACCAAATCAAGGGGGAAAAGTTCTTCAGAAAGATTGAACTAAAGTCTAGCTACCACCAGGTTCCCATTGAACCAACTGATGTATGTAAGACAACTTTCAAATGTAAATAAGGTCTCTTCAAATGGATGGTCATGCCCTTTGGCTTAACAAATGAACCAACAACTTTCATGAGATTTATGGATGATGTATTGATACCCTTCACCAACTCTTTTGTGGTGGTGTATCTAGATGACATCCTCATCTTCAGTAGGACTTGGGAGAATCACATGGAACATATTCACCAGGTTTTGGGAACTCTGCGACAACACAAGATATATTCCAACTTGGAAAAATTCTCCTTTGGCATGAATAGGGTCCAATACTTGGGATACATTGTTGATGAGCATGGGGTACATGTGGATCCAACTAATATCCAATTCATTCATGACTGGCCAACCCTGGCCACACTAATCGAGATTTAGAGCTTCTTGGGGCTTTCAAACTTCTATCGAAGGTTCATATTGGGATTTTCCCATATTTCATGGGCCCTCAACCAAGTAACCAAGGGAAGTGGAAAGGAAACATTCGCTTGGGGGAATGAACAACAACAAGCATTTGATGATATGAAGCATCGCTTGTTCTCATCTCTAGTACTCTCCTTACCTGATATACAAAAACCGTTTGAGATTGAGACTAATGCCTCTGACTATGCTGTAGGAGCTATCCTCACTCAACATGGTAATCCAATAGCATACCATAGTGAGACATTATCATATATTGTCCGAAAATACCCCACCCATGACAAAGAAATGCATTCCATTGTGCAAGCCTGCCATCAATGGAAGCATTACATTCTAGGAAAGGAAATAATCATCCACACTGATCAAAATCCTCTATAGTTCATACAGACCACCATCAAAAGTGGTCCAGATACCTATAACAGTTCCATCTCAACATCAAGTATAAGATAGGGAGTAAAAATCATGTCACTGACTGCCTCAGTCGCCCTCCCATTGCTGCATTCACCATAATTCTCTATTCATGTTGGCATGAGGCATCTGAGTGGCCCCAAATTTATCAACGTGACCCTGAATTCGCCACCACGTGTTAGCTCTTGGGTACAAGAGAGAATGTCACCAATTTTCACATCCATGATGGAATGTTATGCCATATGGGCCACCTCTGTGTTCCCACAAGCGAGCATGCAAAGATGATTTGGGAGGCTCACTACAGTTGGATGGAGAGACATTTTGGCATGGATAAAATTATGGCCATTCTACATAAACATTTTTATTGGCCAAAACTTTGATAAGACGTCATCAAGTATATCAGATCTTGCACTTCCTATGCCATTTCCAATCCAACCATCAAGAAGTAAGGATTATGCACCCCTCTTCCTACTCCCAAGAGGCCTTGGGAATCCATATCGATGGATTATATGTCTGGCCTTCCATCCACCAAGCATGACAATGATTGTGTATTTGTGGTGGTTGATCAGTTTTTGAAGATGGCCATTATCAAAACCTGCAAGAAGATCATAACAATGACAGATATTTCCAAGCTCTTCTTCGAACGGGTGTAAGTCCATTTTGGGATACTACATACCATCACCTCATATCGGGACAACATGTTCCTCAACACATTTTGGTCGAGTCTCTGGTCACTGTTGGAAAACACGCTCATTAAATCCACTACTTTCCAACCCCAAACCGATGGAAAAACAAAGGTTGTCAATCAGATTATTGTGCACATCCTGTGCATGTACAACTCTAAGCATTTGTGTACATGGGATGAGAGTCTTCCCTATGTTCAACATAACTACAATAGAGCTCTCCATAGCTCCACTGACCATAACCCATTTCAGGTGGTGCTGGGATTCTAGCCCTTGGGACCCATTGATGTTGCACTACCTCTTGCAACCACACAGGAAGAATCTTCCCATGTTCAGTTCGAGGCTGACAAAGCCACCAGATTCATTGAGTGGATTCAACACATCCTCTAATAGGTCCATGATATTTTGCAGAAATTTAATGCTAAGTACAAGCAATGCCAGGATCAACACCAGGTGCCACACTCGTTTCAGGTGGGAGACAAGGTCTGGTTACATTTTCAGAAAGAGAACCTTACAGGGCCCCATCGAAATCTCTTCCCACTTCACTATGGGCCTTACACTATCACCATGGTTGTGGGTAGTAATGATTTTGAGCTCAACACTCCACCCTTCCTTGGCTTGCACCCAGTGTTCAATGTGGACCTCCTTTGACCATATTTTACACCATTATTAGACACCTCATATATCACAAAACAATTGACACCAACAAAGCTCAACCCTTACTACATGGAACAATAATCCACTGATCAAATAGTGGACACACAAGTCAAGGGCACTATCCAACTTTATAGGGTTGTCAAGGCAGGGAAACTCCTACACCAGGGCAAGTGGCTCACCCAGGGCCAAATGCAACAAAATTTTCCTCACTTGATGGGGGAATTCAATGCAATTGAGACCATTTCTTCCTAATGGGGGAGGACTGATCTAGGTGGATATTGGTGACCACCCACCTATTCCAACTAGCTCCTCTTGGAAATTTTTAGTTCAACACGTTCTTTTGTACTTCTTTGTAATTGTGGGTTATACACTTCTAGGGCTGTCGAAATCCCTACACATCGTGCAGGTGGAGACTGGTGGCCACCCACCTAATCCAACTGGATTATTTTGGAAGTTTTCATGTCAACGCATCTTTCTCTACTTCCAGGGTTGTTTTGGGGCCATAAACAATGTTTATTTTATTTTATTACCACAATCAAACTATAGATATAGTCAAATTTTTATGGCGTAATGTTTAGTTCTTGAGAAGAACTTTCCAACGGGCTATCACATGCCTAAAACGAAGGTCGTATGCAAAATTTATGACCCCGAGAAGTTGAGGTACCAACTTATCTATCGGGGCCCACATATCGTTTGACATTTCATCTCCTAGGGTTAGGTTTTTGGATGTTTAGGGTTTTTTCATTCATGAGTAATATTAAAAGGGCCTTTGGAGTCTCATTGTAATCATTCTACTCAGACGAATGCGCATAGCAACCATATCTATTCTCAGAGATAACTACCACCATTCAAGCAAGTTGTTTTAAGTTTTGTAGTTTTACATTTTCAGCCTATTTTATTTATTCAATAGAAGTTATTTTTCACTGGATGTTTGTTGTTGTTCTCCATATCTATGTGTTATTGTATTCAGTCTTTTTAATTTTGTTCCACTCATAAATATGGATCACTGTCGAGCTACTAACACCAATGAAATAGAATACGAGTCGTCGATCTAATCAGGCATGAGATTTGGAGGGTCGTGCCAATTAATTTTATTACTTGGCCAACTTTAGAGCTCCTGCTGCTTATTTATCCCTTCTGTCAATTTTAGCGACGCTACCAACCGATTTTAAAAATCTTGTCGCTTACTTTAATTAATTTATAAGTGTTGTAATTAACTAATTAATGTGACAATATTGCATGATTCACATGTGTATTAGATGAGCATGATTCTTTTTTTAATTTAGATCACATAATATCATACTAAAAATTTATATTGATTAATAATGGACACCATTAAAGCTACTAAAAAATAGTGAACACATAAAATGATTAAAAATGACTAAATTAGTGACCAAACAATGAGAATAATGAACACATAAAATGACTAAAAATGACTAAATTAGTGACAAAAAATGAGAATAATCAACACATATAAAATGCCTTCAAATGACTAAATTAGTGACCAAATATTGAGAGATACATGACCAAACAATGAGAGATAATTGACCAAACACAATGACCGAAATTCACATATAAAATGACCAAAAAATGAGAGATAAATGACCAAAAAACGAGAGATAAGTGACCAAAACAATGACCAAAATGCGCATATAAATGACCACATGGCAATTTTGGTGGCTAATTTCTGGTCTCTTATCACGCGGCCAAAAATATGGCCATGTTTAGTTTGGTCATTTATAGCTTGTCTTGTGGTCATTAATTTGGTCCTATATTTGGTCATTAATTTGGTCATTAATTGTGATAGTTAATGACCAAATATATGACCAAATTAATGACCAAATGTAGGACCAAATTAATTACCACAAGGCAAGCTATAAATGACCAAACTAAATATGACCACATTTTTGGTCACATGATACTGGAAATTATCCACCAACGATCTCCAAATCAAAAGTGGTCATTTATATGCGGATTTTGGTCAATTTTTTATTCACTTATCTATCATTTTGTACTAGTGGAGAGGGTATTTTTTATAAAGCGAAATGTGAGGAGAAATGTTCACTTTTATGTAACAAACTATGCCTCTAATCCCTCTACGAGAGGATTTCCTGTTCCATGCCAAACATAGTACATTTTTTTTTATGTTACAAACCTTATATTCTTCATGCTCCCAAGTTTCAACCATAAATATAATATCAATTTCACTTGGGATCCAACTTAATATAGACCCTTTGCTCCATAGAAAGACATGGTAGTTCCAAGAGAGGATATGAAGTGTCCCAAATTCATATTTATTACTATATTTTTGGTCCCTCTCCCTAATAATATCTCTTTGATTTCTAATTATTGCTCATTTTCCTTCCTTCTTAGCTTCTTTTACCTTTTGAACTTCCTTCCTTAATTCAACTTGGTCTTTTGGAATGAGGTCGTCATTTACAAATACTCTTGATCCTTTTAAGCTCATAGTTTTACTGAGTATGCCATATTTATGGTTGTTAGAACTTACCTTAACACAAATAAACATATCTTTATGTCTGATTATTTTGAACAACCTCTTTGTTTCTATGAGGCAAGTTGTTTCAATTTGTGATTTATTTTTTAGTTCTTCCTTGACTATTGCTAATGTGTTTTCATATTTATGCTCATTTATACAAATCATTTTGAGGTTCAAGGCTCTTTTTCTATTCTCATTGTCTAACTCTATGACCTTATTCATTTCCTCTTTGATGGGTTTGATATCCAACTTATGTTCCAAATTATTTAGGGACAAATTGTTAGTTAGTTTTTCTTCTAGCGCTTTAACCTAAGATTACAATTTTCTTCAACCTCTTCTTCTTGGGTTGATTGTTTCTTCTATTGACTTTGTTTTTCTATTTCTTGTAATCTAACCTCCATTTTCTACAACTAAGTCTCCAACTCTAATAATTTTATTTTTCTAAGCAAGAAAACACTTTATATTCAATAAAAAGAGTGAATATACATATTTCAGTCTCTCTTGAGACTATCCTTGGATCTTTCTCTTCCCTCTCAGTATCAATACTACATAAAAAAACTTCTTACTTCAATTCCTTTATAGTTCTGTACCTATATCCTTCATTTCTAAAAACAAAAGCTGCAGGCAAAATAAAGACAAAAAAGAGTTACAGTATGAATTTCATATACTCTTGGAGTTGGTCTTGATAAAATCCTTGGAATATAAAAGTTTTGTTTTCCATATCGAGAGATTCCTTGGAAAATTCATCATCCTGCACATTAAGCGCTTTGGGGACATGGGATATTGAGAACCATTCAAAGGTGGAAAGGAAGGATTGAATATGCTACACTAATCTCTTGACTCTCAGGACTTGCATTGGATTTTTCCCATTTACCCAGTCTAATATAGCTTTGGATTCCCCAAAAAATTGAATATTCCTCAAATTTAAAGAAGTATCATGTACCAATAGAACCCAAAGGGTCGAGAGTTCATATTTTGTGTTGGTACCTCCTCCTGGCTTGTAATGTATTTTAAATAGATAGGAATTTGAAAGATACATAATATCTCCATCTCCACATTTAGGGGGATGTACCTCACATGCTCCATCAAAGAATCCCCATGGGATTTTCTTGTCAATGTCAATATTGGTAGTTGATTTGTTTTTGACATATTAGCTTCGCAAATAAAATTAAAAGAAATTTTAACTGTCAATGTTGCTATTGTGGATGGAGGGATATACTTATCTTGGAAAATACATTGGTTACGAGCCCACCAAATGAAGTAAACCAAAAAAAGAGGCTGATACTTGTATCTTTTCCCTCTAGGGTCTTCTTTCCAATTTTTTATCCATTCGAGCAAGGAACCATTGAGGGAAGGGTCAATACGTGATACTGACTTGGAAATATTTGCATTGACTTGCTGTGTAAACTGACACCAGGAAAAAAGGTGTAACACCAACTTAGCCTCAACTTTGCATAACACACACCTGTTGGGACCAGTCCAACCTTGTTTTAGTCCATTGTCCAGGGTTAATAACTTATTATCAAGAGCCATCCAAAGAGATTTTTTTTCTTTCAATGGGGTGTGGGATTTCCAAACATACAACCACCACCATTTTTTCCCTACTGCAAACTCATTTTCAACCAAGGGTAGGTAGTCAAGTTTTACTACATAAGTTCCAGATTGTTAATTTTTTCCCATACTAATGAATCCTCTTCCACTACAAGTAAAATACCTTTTAGAGGAGGTTATAGAAGAGGTTTCTAGTGTTACAAAATTGGCAAAAAATGTCAAAAAAACCTCCACTGCAATATTTGTTTTCGATAGCAGATGTTTTTGCGAATACTATAACAGATGTTGATTATAAATAAAAACTTATGGGTGGTTGGAGGTGTTAGTAGATGTTTACAAATAGGTGTGTTTGTATAATAAACAAGGACCTATGTTGTACACTTAATTTCAAGCACTGCGACAATACAATATTTAAGCACCGGGGAATTTGTCTTATAACCACTAGGGTTTTAACAATAAAATTGTTGTAGGTGAATCCCCCTGCAGACAAGTGAATTCCCTCTTGGTCTCTAGACTCCTAGGGCCAAGAAAGAAAAGTTCTTAACATGGACTCTGACTTCCTTTTAGATATAATCAAGCTAATAAATGAAAGAGAAGGAGAAA
>SNQJ01S0125179.1:0-10097 GCA_010110895.2 Picea sitchensis | reverse complement strand
ATCATGATTTCGAGTGGGTGGAAGACCTTTGGGAATATCTTCAAATACTTTGGAATGCTTATCAATGATCCTTTGGAGATCTTGAGGAATAGATGGCTTAGATGTTTGAACATCTAGTGAGCATAGTTGTACAATAACGCCTTTATGCCCCCTTTTCAATAATTTTGTCATGGAATTAGATCTTATCACCTTACTGGATTTCCCTATGATACCTCTTAACTCAATTTCTTTTCCTTCCAATGAAAATTTCATGAAAATTTCTTGAAAATTAAAAGCCACTATACCTAATGACTGTAACCATTGGATTCCTAGTAAAACATCTGCACCACCCATGGGTATAACAATAATTTAACTATTCATTATATATTCCCCCATAGTAAGATTGATCAACATTTCTTGCCACTTTAAAGTTCCTATGAATACATCAATCAATTGCTCATCTGGAATATCGGTTACATTTATATTCAATCCTTGGAAGTTCTCAATGTGCTCGGTAACTGAACCCTTTTGCTTGAGATTTATCAATTGGCTAAAGAAGGTATTGCTCCTTATATCCTCAGAGTGTGATATCATTTCTTCCGTGAAAATTGTCCAAGTGACGATTGATTTGCGAGAACAAAGCCATTGATACCATACAAATTGATTAGGTTCTAAATATAAAGAAGCAATTTGTACGTTTTATGTATGTGGCACATTATGTAGATCAAAGAATTTCTCCATCTGAAGTATCCATGTGATTGGGTCCTTACCATCAAACTTCCTCATATTGATTCACCTTCCTTATGTCCTCATCATGAATTTCATGGGATGCATTTTCACTTTCAGGTGTCTTCACTGTTACAAAATTTTTCAATACTTCCATGATCTCCTCTTTTAAACCATCCATCTTTGCCTCCAACTTAGCTTCCATCTATTGTAGTTCATATTTTGTTACTATATTCTTTTGTAAATCATTTATGTCCCTACACATTTCTTCACCTTTATTAAGAGTCCAAGTAGGATTTTCTGGAGGCTTATTTGGTGTAGAATTTTCCTTTTTGGGTGACATGTTGTCCAAGTATCACTTTTGAACCTTGATTTTGAGGTGGTTCTACTAGACAATATTTCTTCTATTGTATCTCGCAAGTTTCGGCCCTTCTGGGTATGAAACTTTCTTTTATGTAGTTCTCTAATATTTATTCTCTGCAATGCCACAGGTCTGATCAAAATTGTATGTGCCAAGTGGAATTTATGGTAACTTCCCCACAACTTGCTAATTTTTTGCCTTTCCAGGAGATCTCACTTGTATAGCATGCCCCGCACAAAATAATTGATATAAAATTATGAAACTCGTACCATAAATACTACAAACTATCCACAATCCAATGAAACTAGTCCCACTCAATTTGGATACTCTAGGAAGACGTTATGATTGTTTTACCTAGAACACCTTCTTGAGACTAGTCGATAGGAATAGTCAGATACCCTATCTTACACAGGGTGTATATACAAATTTAAGATGACCCAAAATATGAACGTTTTACCACATATACCTTATTAATTTCGGTGAATAGCCTCCAGATTTCAGGGTCTGAAATGTTACAAAAAGTTTTTTATAGCGAAAATTCCTCAATGACTCAATTCAGGATGATTCCATAACCCTATATTGTACAGGTTGTATATCCAAAAGTGTAAGGCCTCAGGAGTGTAAATTTTAACCCAGCGTACCTTGATCCGTCTACTAAATATCCTCGAAGTCGTTCCTTCTGAAACATTGTAGAAAAAAAGTTATAGCAAAAATTCCAAGGTGCCTCAGAGGTAGCAGCGAAACCCCAAGACCTTGAACTCTAATACCATATGTTAAGAACCAAATATCAATATAGCATGAAAAACCTTAGAAAAAGTACTCAACGCCTTGAAAAAGAGATAATTTTAGATAATAAGCGTCTTCGAGGGGGAAACCTCCTTTTACCCCACTTAAATGTTCAAGTACAAGATGATTCAAAATGAAAATGTCTCTTTGGTATATATAGGAGACTAGGAGGTATAATTACAATTAATGGCCTAAAGACAACATAAATAAAATAACATTACTAATATAATATGCCCCAATTAAGGGGTAATGAACCAATATTAGGGCTTAACACTTGTAAAGTTAGTTGAGGTGACAAGTGCATTTCATCCTATCTAGAAGGCTTCCCTATCCTTTGGCATACATCACAGGCTCTGTAGTATTCCTTAGCATCCTTATGTAAAGTGGGCCACCAGAGGCTAGCTCTGAGAACCTTTTGTGTTGTTGCTTTCCCTACATAATTTCCTCTTGTGATGCCTTCATGTGCTTCTACTAGAATAAATGGTCTTTCTGCCTCCATAACTCATCTCCTCAAGATCTCATTTGGTCCCATCTTATATAACTGTCCATCTATAAGTTGAAAATATGCAGTGCAAACTAACAACTATGTCTTCTCAATGACTATATATTCATGAGGTTCCATTCCTGTGGACAAGAACTGGACTATCTCGGCGAAGTGATCATCAACTTTCCCGATGGCCAACAACTATGAATCTGGTAGTGTATCATCCAAATTGGTAGGTTATTCTCCATGTTATAACCTGGATAAGTGATCAGGTCCCTTATTCATTCTCCCTGTCTTGACCACAATCTCAAAATCATATTCCTAGACTAATAATAGCCATATTCATATTCTCCCCCCCAACACTGCCTTGTTGACTAAGCACTTCAATGCAAAATGATCAATAAAAATTTTAAATTGTCCTCCCAACAAGTAGTGTCTAAATTTCTGTAGAACGTATAACATAGCTAAGCCTTCTCTTTCAGTTTTAGTATAATTTATTTTAGATGTAGAAATCTTTCTGCTAGCAAAGGATATAGGGTGGTCAATCTCTCCTACACCTGGATGTGATAAAACTACTCCTAATGAAATGGATGAAGCATTTACATGAACATAGAATTCCTTACTCCAATCTGAATAAACCAAAATAGGTGCAGTGACCATTTTCTTCTTTAGTGTGTCAAAGCTCTGTTGGCACTACTCTATCCATTGAAATTTACTATATTTCTTTAATAGATTCTCCATAGGTGTGTTTATCTGTGCATAGCCATTAATGAATTTTATGTAGTATCCAGTGTGTCCCAATGCAGTGCACAACTGTCTAACTGAAGTAGGGGGAGGTAGATCAACAATGATAGAAATATTGGAAGGATCTACCAACAACCCCTGCTTACACACAATGTGTCATAGAAACACCCCAAAAGGTGAAAAGAAAATACACTTCTTCAGGTTCCAGGAATTCTAACATTGCCTTCACTTATCTAACATTAATCTCAAACATTCAATATGATTTTTCAGTAGGATAAAAATGGTCCAATCATCAAAGTATGCTTCCAAATACTTGTGTAAAAACTCCTCAAATGCTTCGACCACCACCCTGGAAAAGATGGTTGGTGCATTCTTTAACCCAAAAGGCATCAAATTGTACTGAAAAGAGCCCCATTCTGTTGCGAATTTGGTCTTATGTCTGTCTTCCTTAGCAATTATGATCTGGTGATAGCCTGAAAATCCATCTTTAATGAATAGATTTCTTGTCCTCTTACATTATCTAGAACCTCATCAGTAAAATGTGTAGGAAATTGATCATGTAAACATGCATCATTCAGTTTCCTTAGATCTACACAAATTCTGATTTCTCCTGACTTCTTATCTTGTACCACCGTAGGGCTGATCCATTCAGATTCTTGAACTAGTTATATGATTCCTGCTTCCAACATTCTATCTAATTCAGTCTTAACTTTCTACTTGTACTTGGGATTCAGTCTGTAAGGTCTCTGCTTGATATCCCTTGCATCTGTTTTCAAAGGAAGCTTCATTTCTCGCATAGGTCCTTTTATGCCCTTCATGTCTGTGAAATTGGTTGGAAACAAGTCCTAATACTCATGCAATAGTTATATAATCTTACTAATAGTAGCATCATCCCAATAGTCTCCAACATTTGCCAACTTAGGTGCTTTCTCTGTTCCAATATTAACCTTCTTAATTTTAATAGGCTACCCAATAAAGGTAATTCGATCCTTATCCCTTCTATGTCTCTCTGCCCTTCAATTTCTTCAATTTTTACATCCCTAGGTTCATCATCCTCATCAACATTAATATTATAAAAACCTTGTAACCGTTGAAGAGGCGTAGTCCTTTCATCTTCTTCTTGGTCAAGAGGGGGGTTAGGTTCCTACTCAAAGACCTTTTGTCTTACAATTTTTAAAGTCAGATCTACTCTAGGGTATTGAATTTCAAATAGGAATGTAGCTATAAAGTTCTAGGTCATATCATACCAATCTGAAGTTACTAAGCGCAGTTCTTATTGGAGATACCAGTTGATAGGCGTATTATCCAAGGTATTAATGAACTTATGTACCCACTTTTCTTTAGGAATTCTGCTCCAGGCTTCCTCATAACTTCACACATGGTTCTTAGGACAAATATGACTTGTGTATCAAACTTCTCAACCCTTATAATGATATGAAAAGAAAACTATCATCAAGGTGCGACATTGTACCCACTCCGCGATGTTCTTCTTATGTGTTTCCCACCATCTAGCTGGTGTTGATTTCAAGGCTTCATCTAGTGCTAACAACCTTTGTTGTACTGGTATAATTCCTTCAAATTCACATACAAATGTCTCTAAATTATTCAAGCCATCAAATGTAGGAACATTACTTACTTATGTGCCAATCTGGTGAACTGCCTTGGTCAATCTAGCACACCTCCACGTAGAGACTTCATACATTCTGTTCTGCCAATTTTCCAATGCTTCTTCTGAATCTGATGAGCATGTTCTTTCACTTTGCCAACTTAGATTTCCATTTGTTGTAGGATTAATATAATCATATTGTCTTGTTGTCAGTTTATAGATGTTCTCTAACTCATAGGCACAATCTTCTTTTCTTATCGGTTCTGTGTATCTGTGGCCTTCATTAGGATCAAGAGGTGAAATGACCCTAATTCCATCACCTTCAAATGTCATTCTTCTCTTTTTTAGGTAAACAACAGTCGAATTTTTAAAATCCAAATCAATTCCTAACAATGTTGGGTAGGGGAAGCTATCATCCACAATCTCAATCACTTCGAAATATGCAAATGTCCTTACTCCATCAATGTCCATAGGGACATGCTCTAGTCTTCCAAAGGGATTCACTACCTACTCATTAGCCATCCTGAGTCTGATAGGGGAGTAAATCAACTTAGGTTTTCCCATCAATGCCCAAGTATTCTTTGTCATAACATTTAGTTTTGATCCCTAGTCGAGGACCACATAGTCTATGTCATAGTCTCCAATCTAAGAACTAAGGTGTAGTTCCTTACTTGTCCTCCTTTTTCTAGATACTTGATTCACAAATATACTCAGCAAAGGATCTATTCTCCCAATTTCATACTTTCCTATTAGGTGTTGTATCTCCTGCACAACTCTTTCATCGTTAATCAAATTAATGCAAGTATACATGAAGTCCGCAAGATTGCTTACCTCTTTTCCTTTTCTAACTAGGACAGATTGATCAAATGATGGAGGCATTTCACATTCCCTTAATTCCAGTTGTGCCCTATATGAAGAAGCATGTTCTCCCACAAATTCTCTTCTTGCTTCTTCAAAGGTATGCTTTTCTTTCCTTGGATCAAACAATTGGGTCTTTTGTGGAGCTCTTCTTATCCCTAATCCATTTGTAGTATTTTTTGGAGTCACCCGTTCTTCTCCTGTAACAACGCCTCCTCTAGTATTAAAAATGACTTAGGGATCCCCACTGTGAGGTTCATATGATATTAGTTGTACTTGTTGATTTCCACCTCGTCTTTCCTAAAGTTTAGCTAATAATATTGGACAGTCTTCAATGACATGATCAAATGAATTACAGTAGCTGAAAGTAGTACAAGGGTTCTGACAATCCCTTGCCAAATGACATGGTTGGGCACAATTATAGAAAATTATATGACCTCAACCTCGACCCATTCCTCCTCCTTGTCCTCTTCCTTTGAATCCACTATGAGGGTTGAAGTTTCCTCTTCCTGGGTAATTGAACCGTGCAATATTTTTTTCTGACTATAATTCTCCTTGAATTCTATATGTATCCCTTGACCTTTCATGCATGAGGTCATAATCCCTACATTCCTTCTCATCATGCCCCACATATTTACAGAATTTGCAATAAACATGGGTGTCTATTTCTACATACTTCACACCATGGTAAAGTAGCCTGCTTCAAGGGGTTATGGGCTCCAGAGGCCAAGTATTCATTAAATAAAGGACAGTTCTCTTTGTCATAGCCCTCTGCTTTACATCTGATACACCATATATCATCTCTTTTCTCTTTTCCTTTTTCCTTCTTCATATCTTCAACCTGTAAAGATAAACTATTCAATTGATTCAAAATATGGCTCATACCTCATCTAGATTCTCCTACAAGGGTTGCTTCTAGTTTCATGGCGATCTCTAATGCTTCAGCGTGCAAAGAGACCTTCTGTTTCATTAGAGGAACTCTGATGTGTGGCAGGAGGGAAACGATGAACCATTCTTTATGTTGTTCATCTGGGATCTAAAAACTTAAATGGCCTGTCAAGGTCTTAAACCTATGATCAAACTCCCAAACAGGTTTAGTCACCTTCTGCTTGATTTCCTTCAACTCTGTAATGAATCTTGACTGCGAATTAGGCTTCTTGAATTCTGCACTCAACGCAGTCTTAATGTCACTCAACGGTTTAGGTTGTACAGATCCTGTAACAAACTTCATGTACCAGCTGAGGGTGAGGTCCCTCAAGGTAGTACTAAACTGAGCTCTCTTAACATCTTCATCAGTGACTTTCTTAATGCTCCATACAACTTCGCATAAGAACCAGTGCTGGTTAGGATCTTCAGATCCATCTCCTCTAAAAATAGGTAGATTCATTTCATCTGCCATGGAATTTCCTTGGTTTCTTGACTGAGTATGTACTAAAATTATCATAACAGAGCTCTGAGTGCTTTGATTACTCTGGTTACTCTGGCTACTTAATGCTGCTAAAACAACATGAGGAGTAATAATTCTTACTTCAAAAGTAAGCGCAGTATTTGACGTTTCTGGTTCTCCTTGGCGAAATTCTTCAGTCTCTACTTCCTCTTCCCTTGTGGACTCTGAATACTCTTTGTCTGCTAGCTCTGCTTCTTCTCCACTATAAAATCCCTTGTCTCCATAATTCTTCTTAAACAAGCTTTCAAGATGAACCTCTCTGAATGATCTGCCACTGCATGTGTGTCCAGCCTCTGTGTCACTATCACTGTCTGAATTATTGAAGATTAGATTTAAAATTAGACTGATTACTGTATATTCAATATATTCTTCTCATGCAATAGAATCTTAGTCTTTAACTTCAAGAAGTGTAGAAACTTTCCTCTAGGTCCCTTGAAGAAATACTCTCTACTTGACTGTATGATTCCACTTTCTCAATAGAAAACTCAGTAATGTACCCTCCAATAGTGTTATCAAACTAGAGATCTACTTCTCTAGACACAACTTTATCAAATCTCTTGACCTTCTTGATCAACATCATTGTCCAAACCACAGGTGGTCTAGATCTGATTTCAAATTGTGTGTCTTCTAGTCTGGCTAACCAATTGTATAACTCCTTATGAACTCCTATAAATAAAATTTTGTGCACATCCGTAAAGATATACCTCCACAACCAGTATTCTATACTAATTCTAGGGTTCTTGTTCTAAGGTATGACAAAGTTCCTTTCTTGTTCTTTTATCCTGTTCTGAATTTCTGTCTTCGATGGAAACCACCTTGATGTTCCCTCAAGAAGATCATGTTCCCCGCAATAGAACCATTTGTTGGCACAGGGGAAGACCTAGGGTTCAACTCAAACAACGCACCAACAAACCCTAACTATTATCCCTTTCGACAACATCTGCAAAGTAGATGAAGTCTCACCCAATGTAGCAATAGGGGGGTTGTAGGACACATGTATCTACAACCAACGGAAATGCAAAGTGATTCCAGAACAACAATGCAATGTGACCTAGATATTCTTTAACATTCTTATACTTAGCTTTGAAAAATTATCTTATACCTCCTATCTTTAATATGGAAACAATAATGCAATAATAGTATAACAGATAGAAATTAACACAACATCAGCCACAAAGAACAATAATATTTACGTCGTTCACCCTCTCCCTAGGGATATGTCCACAAAAATGTGTTTCTTGATATATTAGATGAAAACATACAGTTCTATATGTGCACTTAGATGCAGATTCTTCTCTCTCTTTATCTCCCCTCCCTACGCACCAAACTGCAGGGTTGATCTTTGCACCCAGCTAAAGATCTAGAATACAGATGCTCTTACAACAAAACACTTCTCTCTCTCAACATTGACAACCAATGATAAACAATAACTAATGAAAAAAAACCAAATACCAACCCTCTCAACTCTTCTATACCTTTATTTATACATTACATGACTCTTGGACAACCTTAGATCAAAGTCTAGGTGTCAAAACCCTAGATGTCAAAACCCTAGGTCCATATGAACCACATTTTAAGGGCTTCTCTAACCAGTTCTTCCTTCTTTTCTGTGAGGTTCTCCAAAGCACCCGTTGGTGTATTCTTCCTCTTGTCGAGTTTCCCATGATCTATCTTCTTTGTTGCTTTGTCTTCCTTGATATTCTTTTTCAACGGTTTTATTTTCCTTAATTCATTCTGTTAAGCCCTAATATTGGCTCATTACCCCTTAATTGGGGAATACTACATTACTAATGTTATTTTATTTATGTTGGATTTATTCCATTAGTTGTAATTATACCTCCTAGTCTCGTATATATACCAAGGAGACATTTTCATTTGGAATCATCTTGTACTTGAACATTTATGTGGGGTAAAAGGAGGTTTCCCCCTCAAAAAGGTTTATTATCTTAAATTCTCTCTTTTTCAAGGCGTTGAGTACTTATTTTGAGGTTTTTCTATTCTATATTGATATTTGGTTCTTAACATATGGTATCAGAGCTCAAGATCTTGGGGTTTCTCTGTTGCATCTGAGACACCTTCGAATTTTATCTATAACTTTTTTTATACAATGTTTCATAAGGAACGACTTGAAGGATATTTATTAAATGGACCAAGGTACGTTGCGTTAACATTTCATCTCTTGAGGCATTATACTTTTAGAGATACAACCTATGCAAGATAGGGTTATGGAATCATCCTGAACTGAGTCATTATAGAATTTTCACTATAAAACTTCTTTTATAACATTTCAGACCCTGAAATCTAGAGGATATTCACATAAATTAGTAAGGTATATGTGGTAACAATTGCATCTTCTGGTTCCTCTTACATTTGTAGATACACCCTGTGGAAGATAGGCTATCTGACTAGTCTCAAGAAGGTGTTCCAGGTAAAACAATCATAACTTCTTCCTAGAGTATTGAAATTGAGTGAGACTAGTTTCATTGGATAGTTGACAGTCTGTAGTATTTCTGGTACACATTTCAGAATTTTATATCAATTATTTTGTGTGGGGCATGCTATACAAGTGATATCTCCTAGAAAGGCCAAAAATCAGCAAGTTGTGGGGAAGTTACCATAAATTCCAATTGGCACATCCAATTTTGATCAGACTTCTGGCATTGTAGAGAAGAAATATCAGAGAACTACAAAAAATAAAGTTTCATACCCAAGAGGGCCGAAACGTGGGAGATACAATAGAGGAAATATTGTCTAGCAGAACCACCTCAAAATCAAGGTTCAAAAGTGATACTTGGCCAGCATGCCACCCAAAAAGGGAAATTCTACACCAAATAAGCCTCCAAAAAATCCTACTTGGACTCTTGATGAAGGTGAAGAAATACGTAGGGACATAAATGATTTACAAAAGAAGACAATAACAAAAGATGAACTACAAGAGATGATGGATTCAACATAAGCTAAGTTTGAGGCAATAAATACTAAGATGGACGCTTTAAAAGGAGAGATCATGGAATTATTGAAAAATTTCGTAACAGAGAGGACACCTGAAATTGAAAATGCATCCCATGAAATTCATGATGAGGACACAAGGAAGGTGAATCAAGAA
>SNQJ01S0125178.1:0-11843 GCA_010110895.2 Picea sitchensis | reverse complement strand
ATTTTTTAATTTTGATTTGTTTCTTAAAGGTGTGATTTACTTAGGTTACCTTGATAAATAAAGGTTTAAGTCATGACTCAAGTGTTGATCCTCACATAAACTTTTGGCCTAGGTTCATTTTCTTGGCTTATGTTTTGACCCCCTTCATGACTTGACACTAAGCCTGACTCACCCCACGACCAACTTAACTCGACATGTCACTCTCCTCACTCATGCCTTCGTATCCTTGCCATGTTGTCCCTTTGTCCTCTTATAATGGTCAAATCAACTTTTTGAAAAGGGAGTGCTGCCAACTCACTAGGAGTTTCCGTAGCGCACTCCCTGTCTTTCATCCGTTACCATAGCGTTGATGTCATGTCTGCCTTGTTTTCAACATCGTGGTTAGTTAAAATATGCCTTCGAGGATTCAATCTTTATGAGCTTGCTAACGGTTTTCAAATTTTGAAAGTTCAAAACTCTACACTGCAAAAAACTACCAGTTTGGACCAGTTGGCAGTGGCGCTACAAGATCAGTTGCTGAGGTGGATTTGGATGCCGATATGCTCGTGATACTCTCCTAAACATCTGCAACACTCCATGTTATTTTTGACTTTCCAAGTATCCCATGGTTTCCCCCCTTTGCATATCAATTCCGGGTAGTAATTATCGCTTGGAGTTCTGGTAGCGATCGTGCCTGCAAAATTGGAAGAGGACCCTTCCCTCATACTTTTCTATCAGTCTTTCTTCCACATAAACCTGCAGTCCACATCACCTAGTTGTCAGTCGTAAGAAATCTATTCGCCTTGTTCCCGAGTCTTGAGTGCCCAAGAAAATTTTAGCTCTTGTATGTGCGCTGTGCTACCTAAAATCGCTGTTAAAACTACGTTGCCTTTTCCCCTGCTTATTCTATCATTTGATTGGAGAGTTTTCAACCCGGTTTCAAAGACCATCGTAGTGATCTCCTTCACCATATGATTATTCCTCAGTTTTAAGATTTGTAAATAGTCAAAAGGAGGGAATTTTGCATCCATTGTTTTCAAAATCCAGCAAGCAATTTGAATTAGGGGAGAATCCTAGGTAAGGACAACCATTGTTCATTTTCAATCCTTTATTTGACTTCTGACTCCAGTTGTTTTCCTAGCTTTCACTGCACCTTACCTTTGAATTCTCATCCTGATCTATGGAGACCCCTTAGAAGAAGAAATTTCACAAGGGAGGTACTATGGTCAGAACTGAACCTGCAGACATGCATTTATTTGAGGCAGAGCCCATGGCTAGAGAATCTTTTCAAAGGGTGGGCTGCCTTACTTTCTGCCAAAACATGTAGAGAGGTCATCCTGAGGTGGCAAGGCAATTTGCCTCACATTTTGATGGCCTGAAGACTAAGGTATGGGACCTAGATTTTGAGGTATCTGAGACCTATATTTCAGCAGCTACAGGGATTCCTATCATGGGAGAGAAATGGTTTAAATCCATGGCTTTGAATGCAATCTTTTCCAAAGACTTCCTTAAGCCAGAGTATCAAACTAACAATCTGTCTAAAGGGGTACCAAGAAGTCATTTGGTTGGAGAGTTTGATAAAATGTTGAAGATCATTCAAAAGCACTTCACATGCGAGGGGAGGTTTAATATACTATACCAGTACCATATAAGGCTTCTGCTTCATTTTACTGGTAAAGATGAAATGAACATTCCTTTCTACTTATTGAGAAGCATAGGGAAAATGTCAGATAGAGTTGAATCCAAATCAAAGGCTGTGGATACTAGTATTTTTCATTATGGGTTGATTAGAATGTTCATTTTAGAAGAATTGAGAAAGAGGAACATCTCATGGGAACAATTCATTATTTCTTCTCACATGAAACTGGACATAGCAGCCACTCCTCAGTCGAAGATACCAAGTCCTTTTCCATCCACTAGTACTGTTCCAACAGTAACCAACAAGAAAAGAAAGAACAAGGCACCTACCCGAGACCAAGAGGTCATAAAGGAAGTTGAAGAAACAGAGAAGGAGGCTTATCATTCTCCTTAGAGAGACCTTTCACCCCCTCCTGCACTAGAATTAGAATAAGTCCCTTCCTTTACTAAAGTTACAACCAAGAAAGGAAGGAAATTACACTTCTCTTCATCTCC
Source organism: Picea sitchensis (assembly GCA_010110895.2). Lineage (NCBI taxonomy): Eukaryota > Viridiplantae > Streptophyta > Pinopsida > Pinales > Pinaceae > Picea > Picea sitchensis. The sequence continues at coordinate 9,731 of SNQJ01S0125178.1, read as the reverse complement.
TTCAACAACCAGTACAAAATTCAAAAGACCTTTCACAAGATCATTAGTTCTCAAGGAGGCTATTGAAACACAAGCCCTATCAAAGGTTTCCATTCTGAAGAAAAAGAAAGATAAGGGAAAACTCATTGAGGAGCCTGTGGTTTCCATTCTAAAGAAAAAGAAAGATAAGGGCAAACTCATTGAGAAGCCTGTTGAGATGGAAGAGGTAGTCCCTGTGTAGCAGGAAGATGAATCCATGAAGAAGCCAGTCGAGACTGTCCACATCACCACTCCACCTAGCAACCAGAACTTCAAAAGATTGATTAAACAACTCAGGGAATCTAGGAAGGAGGTGGATCGTTTGAAATTAGAAGCCCTTTCTGAAAAGATTAAGATGAAAGAACTCATGGATGGTTACAGCCACACTCTTGATTTAGCAATATTTGCAACAAGAAGAGCCCAACCTCTCCATAGGCAACTCAAGAACCTTTATAGGCAAAATAGAGACTTTCAGTCTTAGAACATAAAGCTCAAAGCAGAGTTGCAACAATTCAAGCATGAGATGGCTCAAATAAATCTGAATGTGTTGGTTGAAGCTGCTATTGAAAAGGAGAAACCAGTAGCCAAGAAAAGCATAGTTCCAGTGAAGAAGCCTATTACTACTAAAGGAAAGCATGTTGATGTGCCAAAGGGAAGTCCTCCTTCCACAAGAAGGAGTGTCAGGTTGATGAAGTGATTGGTGAAAGGTGAGCTCCATTTTTGAGAATGGCCCCTTTTTGCAAGGATAAGTGATTGAGGAAGTGTTACTTTTTGCCACTTATACATGCTTTACAGGTTTCTAATGCATACAACTCAAGGTTTTTGATGATTTGCAAAGAGTTAAATCTCTTCAATAGAAATGACACAATCATTCTGTAGCGCTATGGCACTACGAAATTGTCTAATTCACATATACTATCAGTTTGCTACCTATAGCACTACCTAATCTCCTAAGACTGGTGTAGCGATGACGTTGCTAACTTCCTGGGCTGCTACCAAATCTGTTTAAGTAGTGAAATGATGGTGCTACGAATTCTACAGAGTGATACCAAATTCATTTGATGTCGGTCGTTACACATTCAGAAGGATCGGTTCATCATTGGTGCTATCGAATTGCGCGCAGATACACAGGCATGCCCTACCGAAATTCACACAGAGAATGAATTACACAGGATTTGGCACTACCGAATTTTTAACAGAGGCTGAATTTCACACAGAGACACACAGGCCCGACACTACCCATTATGCAAGCCTATTTTGGGGGGGGGGTGCGCTACGAAATTACAAAGAATTTTGTGGAGGCGCTACAAAATCTCGCTACCCAGAGTGCTACCAACAGGTACCAAAAATCAAGGGTTTCGAGTTATCATCCCTGTGAGTGGCTGATGATGTGGAGAATGGCTGGGATGATAACTGGCAACATGATGACAATTTACAAGCCTCTGCAGGACACTTGGCATGCAAGGAGATGTGCATCAAAGAAGATCAAATTAGTTTAAAGTTGGTTGGATCAGTGGCCAACATTTTCCTTTTTTATAGCACAATTGTTAGTTTAGCTGTTAGATGAAATAACTATTTGGAGAATTTCATGGGAAGAAGGCTAGCTCGCACCTCCGGCTATGACCTTCCCTTTTTGTTATAAATAGATAGTCCAAATGCTTTAGTAGGGTCGAATGGTTGAGCTAGGCTCCCTTATTGTAATATTTTGATGAAGCTACTGGTTAACTGGTTATGTACTTGATTTGAGACTTCTTGATTAATATAAGTCAGCTTTCTTATTCCATCTTATTTGCCTCTGATATTGAAGTATTCATGATTGAATGATTCACATGGATTGTTGTAGCTGTATTATGATGAATGTTTGATTATAGTACTGTTATGACGTTCTTCAGTTTCCTTAAAGCTTCGAATTCAAGAAGATCTTGTATTTGAGTTTTTTCCTCCTCAGGTTGTTTGAAGACCTAATGTCCATAGTAGACCTCTACATTTTCTTCATCAAAGTCTTTTCTCTATTCACCTTTACTCCCACTCACTGACCGAAGTTGATCAAGACCCCAATTTCTTGTGCATGCTAGCCCAGATTTATGAGTTAGAACATTATTATCTTGAGTCTTATCCATTTGACCTCTTTAAATTCATTTAAATTTACATATACCTGATGGTTATTGGGCTTACCTTCTATGCAATTTGAGGGTGATTCCTAGTGCTAACACCTTGGAGGCTTCTTCATTGCTTGGAGCTTGTGCTTGTGTATGCCGGTGAAACTTCCCCTTGAGTTGCACATCCCTTGGAGGCACTCTTGTTTGGGATAGTTGTCTTGATGTGTTGTGGTTCAATTTATCTTTGAGCAATATCTTCTTAACCTCCACGTTCAACTTCATTTCAAGATTACTGGCTAGTTAGTTGCTTTGTATCTTGCTTTGTCCATTATTTTATCATTGTATTATCATTGTTGTATCTCTTAGTTATTCTTTAGATTCTTTAACTTTGTAGATAGTTGTAAATCTTGTACCTAGTAATTCATTTTATAATCTAATTGTAATATTTTGTAAATCTTAATCCCTTTAACTTAGTTGACCCCATTACCCAACCTTAGGCACTAGTCTTAGATGACTTAGGGAAAGGTTTGCCTGTGCATTGAAATCTTGCATTTGCATTATTAGCTCTCATATAGGTTAAATCCCCCTAGACCTTTAACCAATTAAAATTAACTCCTAGAACACATCTAATAACTCACATAGTAACTAGGGTCTACCCCCCTTGGCTTCCCTAGGAGTAAGCCTAAACGAAAAAAGTTCAAGTCGAGGTGACAGTGGGCTTGAACTTAGACATTGTGTCTCCAAGGACAGACTAAGTGGATCGAGACTTAGTCCATGTTTGCAAGTGTGTATAAGGACAACAACAGACCCTAATTTAGTAGTCCCTTGTTGGTTGAGCAAGGAGTGTCCCGCGAAGCCCTCGCGGGTAGACCTAGCCTCATCATGAGAGGCCCCACCAGTTGCCCAGTATCTGTCATGCGAGTATTTCAGAGATCAAAGTTTGTAGCCATTTGGATTAGACTTGCAACAACAACATATCTTGGCATCTTGGCCAGGTTTATGTGATTATCGGATTTCTAGTTTGATGGTGACAATGAAAAAATGATTCTTTTATATATCTATACTTAAGGGTGGAAGGAAGGGGCAAGGAAAGGGGGTTGTAGCCTCCTTCCAGTTGGTGTTAGAGAATATAGGGAGTTGGAGCTTCCTTCAGGTTGGAGCCTGTAAATTAGGGGGTTGGAGCATCCTTCAAGTTGGAGCTAGAGAACTTGGAAGTTGTAGCTTCCTTTGAATGAAATCTTTTATTATATAAGAAAAACATTCAGTGGATTTCAACTTATATCTATTGTGCATTGTGTATCTCTTCTTCTTCTCTTCATTGGATATATTATTTGATTTGAAAGTAAAGTTGTAAAAAATGATAAATTGTACTTGATACTTATTCACCCCCCCTCTCAGTATCGACAATTGGTATCAGAGAAGGTTACCTTTAGCATAGTTTAATCACTGGAAGGAATATTGTGAACAAAAATGAAAGGCCAAGGCCACATTCCAAATGGGATTCCACCATTTGATGGAAACAATTATTCACACTGGAGCAACATAACACAAACTAAATTGACATCTTTAGGAGTAGATATTTGGCTCTCAGTTGTCAATGGCTATAAAGTTCCAAAAATCACTCCCACCGATCCAAATGAGAATAAATTATTGAGATGCAATGCAAAGGCTAGGCATGTTATCGTATGCGGATTGACACCAACTATTGCTAGCAAGGTGACGAGCTGCAACACAACCAAAGAGATATGGGACAAACTTAAAAATATTTATGAAGGTGACTCTAAAGTCAAGCAGGTCAAACTTCAACGACACAAAGCAATGTTTGAAAATATGAAAATGGATGAAAAGGAAGATATTGCAACCTATCTACTCAGAGTTGATGAAGTTGTTAATGCTATTAGAGGATTAGGAGAAGAACTCAATGAATTTTTGGTTGTACAAAAAGTGTTGAGATCACTTCTCGCAAGATATGATGCCAAGGTCTCAGCCATTGAAGAAAATAGGGACTTGACCAAAATGACAATACATGAATTACATGGATCCCTCATAGCATATGAAATGAAAACATGTACAGAAAATGAACAGTCAAACAAAGAAACAACCTTTGAAGCTATGAAGAAAACAAAGGACAAGGAACACAAGGAAGAAGAAAGATTGGGCTATGATTTAGATGAAGAAGAAGCACATTTTGTAAGAACTTGAGAGGGGAACCGACAAATACAAAGGTAAGTTACCTTTTAAATGCTTCAATTGTGGTAGAATAGGACACTATGCTAAGAAATGTCCCTTTGAAGAAAATAAAATCTTCCAAAATAAAAATAACCTCTACTCCAAGGAGGATGATAGTTCTTCAGATGAAAGCGATGAAGAAGATGTAAGAGAAGTTCTCTTCATAACTTAAGAAACTCAGAATGATGATCACAAAAATTATGAAATAGAAGAAATCAATTCTAAAGAAGAGTCTGATGAAGGAACAAGCTTTGACTCTTTCTAGGGAGGCAAAGACATCACAAAAAGTGAACAAGAAGATGATGAGAATCTTGAGAAATTGAAGCATGCTGAACAAGAAAATAGCATGCTCAAAAACAAAAATAGAGAGTTGAAAAATGAATTGTCAAATTGTGAAGAAAAAAATCATGAGCTTGAAAAGACAATTAACAACTTGAAGGAGAAGTTAGAAGATTATGAGAAATTAAAAGAAGAATTGGATCACACAAGAAAAGAGTTGATGTTGACAATGGAAACAATTGAAGAATTTTGAAAAAAAGTACTGAAACGCTGGATGAAATTCTTAGCAATCAGAGGTCACTGGATGATAAGTTAGGACTTGGATACAATAACAGTTTGAAGACAACAGACACAGATAAATCAAGCAAGGAAGATGAAGGAAATTCTAGAAGCTATGCAAATGTAAATAGTAGACCTGGAAATGCTTATGGATATGTCAATAGAAATTACAATGCATTTGATCCACTAATGGATCAAAATATTATATGCTACAAACGCAATAATCTTGGTCACCAAGCACAAGATTGCACAGATATGAAAGAAGATGCTCCTATCATAAAACCAACTATAATATGGAGAAGGAAAGAGAATCCAAACTAGGAAGATTGTCAAATAGCATTGATCGCTGAAGATAAAGAAGAAGAAGATGAATGGTACATAAGCAGTGGGTGCTCAACACACATGACTAGGGACCAAAACAAATTCATCAGCTTAAATAAAAAGGGTGGTAGTGTTGCATTTGGAGATGACTCCTCTGTCAAAATACTTGGAAAAGGTGTAGTAAATATTGGAAGTGAAAATGTAAAAGCAGAAAATGTCCTACTGGTTGAAGATCTGAATCATAATCTCCTCAGTGTCAGTAAAATATGTGATCAAGGATACACTCTTAAGTTTGATTCCCGAAAATGTGAAATTAGAGAAGAAGACTCATGAAGATTGGTTGCAACAACAAGAAGAAGACCAAATAACATATACATCCTAGACAAAGAAAAGAGAAAGAAAATTGAAATCACACAAAAGAGCTCCAAGGACCATAACAAAGAAAGAAAGATAAGAAGACATAAAAGAAAGAAGAAGTACTATTGAGAGCCATATGTTCAAGGGGAGCAACCCCAAAGGAAATAGTCACCCTTTTCCATTGATGTCAAAGGGGGAGAGAAAAATCGGGAGCATGATGACAGGGGGATCATAAGTGTTGCCATCAATGACAAAGGGCGAGATTGTTGGAAAATTGGTTGTCATTGATGTCAACCCTAGAAGAAGTTTAGGAGCCCCACAAATTGGTTGAAGAAAAAGAGCATGAAGGACATTGCAAATGCATGTATAATATTCATGGATTGATAGCCCTTGTCAAGCCGTTTCCAACGATAGGTGGCATGCCATGTGGCTCCTCACGGTTAATGAGATATGCCTTCTTGAAGATGACAATGTGAATTGAAAACAAGAAATTACAGGTCGGCCCCAAAGTTAATTAAAGAAAAAGTGTTGCAAAATAAGAAGTGGTAGGTCGACTCTGAATTCAGAAAAGGAAGTGATTGGAAGGGTATAAATACACATGGAATACCCTCTCATTTGAATCATTCAAGCTAATTATCTCTAAGCAAAAGTTCAGTAGCGAAGGAGTAGGAGAACTCGGATCTGCAGGTGCGAGGAAGATCGAAGTTACGAGTGCGAGGGGGTTTTTCTGAAAGGCCCTAATTTAACAGTCCCTCTCTAGTTGAGCGGGGAGTGTCCCACGAGGCCCTCATAGGTAGTCCTAGCCTTGTCACGCGAGGCCCCGCCAGTTGCCCAGTATCTGTCATGCGAGTATTTCAGTGATCGAAGTTTGCAGCCATTTGGATCAGACTTGCAACAATAACATCTCTTGGCATCTTGACCAGGTTTATGTGATTATTGGATTTCTAGTTTGATGGTGACAATGAAAAATTGATTCTTTTATATATCTATACTTAAGGGTGGAATGAAGGGGCAAAGAAAGGGGGTTGTAGCCTCCTTCCGGTTGGTGCCGGAGAATATAGGGAGTTGGAGCTTCCTTCAGGTTGGAATCTGTAAATTAGGGGGTTGGATCCTCCTTCTAGTTGGAGCTGGAGAACCTGGAAGTTGTAGCTTCCTTTGAATGAAATCTTTTATTATATAAGAAAAACATTTGGTGGATTTCCATTTATATCTATTGTGCATTGTGTATCTCTTCCTTTGCTCTTCATTGGATATATTATTTGATTGGAAAGTAAAGTTGTAAAGTGATAAATTGTACTTGATACTGATTCTCCACCCCTCTTAGTATCAACAATATCTTATCACTCTTTTCTAACACTTAAGCTTCATTTGTCTCTGATGATCAATGGAATGTCCACTTGAAACATTGGACATTTCAAAACTTCCGACACAGTTTATTTCCAGAAAGTTCAAGCAACATTATGACTAACTATAAAATCCCACAGACTTAGATCAATTATACCAGCTTCTTAACAAGTAGCATCCCCTCCAGTTCACCGACCCTAGCCAGAGCGAGTCCGTTGTTCAAGTTACAAGGTCTACAAGTTCTTGCCATCCCTAGTTATAGGCCTTGCAGCTTTCCATAGGTTGTCAATGAATTATCTTTTGTAAACTTATAAGTTGACATGAAACTTCTGCAACAAATAATGACTGCAATTTGCATAAAATCTGCCATGAAGACAAAATCCATTCCTGTAGCATTCATTAATTTGAAAAGCACAGATTTACAGAATAACAAAGGTGTGTTTTAATTATGCCGCTGCACTTTAAAGCTTCTCACATAGATTTCAATAACATTTGATGCTTTACATGGCAAGGTTAAATTGAACTATTGTAGGTCTACATGTGAGGTTCCTATACTAAAAGCCAACATAGCCCTTTGACTTGATTACTGGGACATATATAGGAGACACAAGTTCAAGGAATTCAAGAAATTTGCATAAACCAAGCACAATTTGAGCATTCAAATTCTCAGGACAAATAGTGGAGGTGAGTTTATATCTAACAATTTTAGAAGTTTTTTTAGGTACCATGGTGTTAAGCATAAGCTAACTGTTGCTTACACCCTGCGGCTATTCACATTATCAATCAATAGCCCACTAACTTAGTTGAAGGAAAGACTCCATATGAATCTTTGTATAAAAAAACCCAGATGTAAGCTATTTTAGCAAGGGTAACAGAGATGAGCTAGGTAATGATTTGGCATGTAACCAACACCATTTAATGTTTTTTTCAGATCAGTTAGTGCAGAAGTATTTGTAACCATGCATCACATATTGTCATACCTCATTAAATTTGGGCTGCGGACCGGCTGGTATGTATCAATATGTATATCCAACAGCTCGTACAAAAGACAACAAAATCTGAGGCAGGTTGGTAGGGGAACTGGAAGTAAGACTTTTCATCTAATAATATATCTTCATCTACAAGATCTGTTATAGGTATGTAACTTATCCAATTCAATATCTATGTCAATTATATTTTGTACACGGGGACCAGGACTACAGAGTTTATTGCAAACAAAGAGATTGTGCTGGTTATGAATATTTACCACCACCACCGTCTCAGCAGACTGATGCCACAAGTCCAACTGCTAAAGCATCCATAACCACTGCCACCACCTCAGCAAGTTGTTGCCACAAGCCCAACTGCTAAAGTTGAACTCAAGTTGCAGAGAGGACCTATCAGTGAGGTTGTGGCAGTTGCAGCCAAGATGGTGCCAAAATTTGGAAGGTTGCAGAGAGGTTGAGGTTGTTGATATTTTGATGTAACTACCGAAGATATTCTTTTGTATTTGTATTGGTTAAACCTCAAGAAGGTTATTGTAATATTATTGTATAAATTAACTCAAAAGAAATTATTATATTATTGTTATCCTTATTGTAAAAGTCAAAACGACCCCTCTTAGGGTTACATCTTTTCAGGAGTCAAGTTATGTGTATAAATAGAGGTTGAGTTCCTCTCATTTGCATACACACACAACTTGCCTTCTCTTTTGTATTTGGAGCATAGCAAAGGAGGTCTAGCACATGAGGTCTTTGTTTCTTGGTCTTGGTCTATTTGTGGAGAGCTATAATGTGATATTGTACCGGTTGAAGGAATCTATACTGAAGAATTGGTTGTTGGGTTTTCTCTCCCATGAGGGTTTCCCAGGATATATCTTGTGTTCTGTGATTGTTTATCTTTCAATGATCCTTTTACATGCAATTGTTAATGAATGATAAAGAAGATCACTGTAACTTCTAAAATTATAACATGGTATTAGAGCAGGCCTGAATATAAGACAATTTTTAGATCTAGAAGACAAAAGGAGTCATTTTTATTGATAGGAGTGGTTGTCATACAAGACAAGACCACCAACAAGTGCGCTCTAGTGGAGCGTATATTTTCCCTGGATCAGATCTTCAGAATCCTGAATTTGTGATTTATGTTAAATTTGGCAGCATCGACAGTCATTCTCCAATGAGAGGCCATATGGGCCACCCTGAGGCTAGCCAGGGACATTTGGAGAATCAACCAGTCTTGTGAGGTATTGAAAAAATCCATGGGAACGTACAACCTCTATGAGTCAAACCAAAAGTCAGGATGAACGAGATGCTATGTAAGTCTAATGCAAAAGTTAGGGGGAATGTACAACCTCTGTGAGCATAGACAGTCTAGTGCAAAAGTTAGGGGAACATACAACCTCTGTGACCATAGACAGACTAGTGCAAAAGTCAGGGGGAATGTACAACCTCTGTGAGCCTATTCAAGCCTTGTGAGCCATGAGAAAAAGTCAAGGCATCTAGCAAAATTTAGGTTGAATATGAAATTCCTATGAGCTAGAAACAAACGATATTCCTAATATTGCAAATGATATAAATGTATTGATCTAGTGCGTTGGCACGTGTAACATTATCCACCATGAAGAGAAATTCGAATTGCCTTGTAAAGAGTCGAGTTGTAACTGAAGTCTGAAGTCTGAAGTCTCAGTCTAGTTCTATTTTCGAACTAAAGTGTAATGTTGAGTTGTAACTGAAGTCTCAAGTCTAGTTCTATTTTCAAACTAAAGTGTAATGCTAATTTGTAACTGAAGTCTCAGTCTAGTTCTATTTTCGAACTAAAGTGTCA
>SNQJ01S0125177.1:62039-73917 GCA_010110895.2 Picea sitchensis | reverse complement strand
AGAAATGGTACCTTATAGTACCATTTATGGTAAAATAGATTCCTTATGTATATTTCTTAAATTCAATATTTTCCTTTAAACAAAATTTCATGCCCATTTAGCATTCTTGAATTACTAATGCAAGGAAAATGTCAACAAGCATAAATAGGTTTTCAAGCTTAAACAAATGGTCTACATCCGAGGACTCCTCTCCCCATACCCTCACACACCAAGATTCACCCACCCTCCTGGCCCCTGTCCAATGAATAAATTCTATGATAATGATGGTAATGTTATGAATAAAAATATTAAATATTACCCGGTCCATCATCGAGAGTTAGACACAACCACTCAAGGACTGCCCTCGTTCCTCAGAAACAACAACCGACCAATATTGAACCACACACATGATGCACCCGTACCTCCCCTCTCTATAAAATTCCAAGTCATTCCCCCATTCATGTCTCCTATCCCCCTTCCATTCATCATTTTTTCACCCCTAGTGTTATTTGGATAAATTACCACAACTTTGCACTAGTAAAGTCATTGATCTTGAGGGTCTTCGACCATAATTTATCAAATATGGAATGGGACCCTTACATCACCATTTTCTATCCTTTTCAATGAGTTTGTTTTTCCAAGTCTTCCCATTTCTTGTTCCACCATCTCATTCATCCCATTCACAAATCAAGCAATGCTCTAGATCCCAATAATTATATGACAATCATGGTTAATCACTTGTTCGCTAAATTATATGCAACAACTATTGATATTTACCTATCTAACAAATTTTCGAGGAATGGTTTCAGAACTATAGGCTATGTACGGTTCAAGAGGGACTACAGATCATCAATCACATATGCACACTACATCCTATTATTTTTATACTATGTTGTCATTGATGTCAAAGGATTTATATCAAAGGGTTGATGCCAAGTATTTTCATAGTAATGTGTTTGTATCATTGATATATTCATTATTAGTTATATGGTCATTGATGTAATTGTTGTAAAAAGGGTTGATGTCAAGTGGTGTCATAATGATGTGTTGATATTAAAGGGAGTTGTATCATTGATTTCATGTCATGGTTGATAGGAAGAACCAAATGGATAAAATCCAAAGTGGTCCTCTTACAGTGAAAGCCCTCATGGGAAAATGCTCTTGGATAAAGTTCTCAATGTGGTCCCCTTATGGTGAAAGCCCTCAAGGGAATACACTTTGTGAAGTCCAAATGGTTAGGTGGTTGAGTAGCCTAGCAATGTGGTTAGGGAACCCAAGTTTTATTGATGAATAATGTAATGAATATCAATGAATTTATATTAGAAACTATTCCACATGGATCGTATATGTCATGCCATTTATGGTGATATGTGGAATGTCACATAACTCCTCACGGTTAGAGAGTTATGGCCATGTGAAGTGGGAGAACCCTCATGAGTTATATAGAAGCCCCTAGAAGGTCAAAAACGTCAAATTATTCTAGAATATCCTAGAAGAAGTTGTCCAGTAAAAGTGGTTAGTCATGGGTTAAGTGGTTGAAACAAGGAAACAATTAAAAATAAATTAGTTGCAACTAGAAGTTGAGAGTTTACTATTTGTAGATAAAGTGGTCGGTGTGTCCAACAATTGGTATCAGAGTATACCTTCACTATAAGCATTAACAAGATTGGAGGAGATCCATGGACACACAAATGGATGATGAAGTTCCAATTTTTGATGAGATAGATTATTCATCATGGAGAATATAAATGAAAGGGTATTTGAAGGAAAAAGGAGCAGGTGTTTGGAAAGAAACTATTGGTGGATCAGTTCCCTTGAAGAATACGTCAAAGTATGCAGCTCAAAAGGAAGAAAAGATGAATGATGCCTTATCTCTCAAGACCATTTTCAATGGACTCTCAAGATCTGTCAAAGAAAGCATGGGGCAATGCACTTCCTCCAAGGATCTATGGTTGAATCTAGAGAAGGTGTATCAAGACAAAGAGGAAAATTCCATCAAGGACGATGAAGGTAAAGACTCTCCAAAATATTCTAATTTCAATACTCCTAGTGAAGTTGAATGTTCTCTTACAAATGAAGAATAAAATATAGTAGAAGTTTGTGTAGATGAAGAAGAAGATTTGTTGAATTTTAAATAATATTTTTTATCTGAGTTAGGCAATCTTAGCATGGAAATAGGACATCATTCAATTTCTTTTGAGTAACTTGAAAAATGAATGAATGATTTTTTGTAAAAGTATCCAAATCATATCATGGAACTAAAGAAAATGCTCAAAGAACAAGAAGAAAGTAAAAAGACTCAATTATAAGAAAAAGAAGAAGATATCAAAAGACTAAAGAATGAAATAATCATTCAAGAAGAAGAAAAGAAGGTAGATGATGAGCTTAGAAAAAGTCTTGAACTTAATGTCAATACGAAGACCCAAATTGAAGAATCCAAAATGATAGAGGATCTATTGAAGAATCAAGTAAATGAAAAGGAAGAGTCATGCCATAAGTTGGAAGCTGAAGTTGTTGATCTTAGAAAGAAAGTAGAGAACAATTCAATAGTTCAAGAGTTCCATTTTCACATCAAGTTCATGAATAGTTCAACCATCTTGGATGAAATCCTATATAGCCAAATATCTCCAAATGATAACTTAGGTCTTGGATACAACAAGGAAGCTTCTAGCACTTCCAAGAACCTACACAAAGAAAGGAAACCTTTAGAAGAATAGAGAAAATAAGACATCAAGAAGCCATCTTTACACCTCAAAGAAAATTAAGAAGAGAGGCACCTTCAAGGTGGACACCAAATCAAAGGTACGAAAATGTTTTTCATGGTCACTTCTTCTCATGTAATTAATATGGTCACAAATCTTTGGATTACAAACATTATGCAAGGAGAGATATTGGAAGACACCATAACATCCTAATATGTTGGGGATGTAATCAAGTGGGACACATTGTTTCTCATTGTCACACCATGCAATGTTACAACTGCAGTGGGTTTGGCCACAAAGCTCAGGATTGCTGGAATTCAAGGAGACAATTAATGAGGAGTGCTTCATATAGCATGGAAAGAAGAGAACATGTAACTTGGAAGGAAGACAATGTTGAAAATATGGAAGATTAGAGTTCAAGTTCTGAGATGATAAGACACCTTAAAAAATAGATGAAGAAGACTGAACAACTAGAACATAATGGCAACCATGAGGCAAGCTCAAGCTTAACATTTTCCGAATCATACACAGGATCTTGTGGAGGAAGTAGTGTACATACATGAGGTGAACTATATAAAGGAAATGTACATACACGATATATCTATGGAATAGGATACATACCCGTGGTAAAATCCTTGGAAAAGGAGGCTATGCAGATGAGTTGCATCATGGTTTGATGGTATAACTCTATTTTGTAGGGCATGACATATTTGTTGTAGGTTTTTCATGATTATATGTGTTTGATGCATGTATGGTGATAATATGTGAGATCCATTAATACATCTTATGATGTTTTGTTAGAGGCATATTTGTTGTATGTCTTGGTGCATGCATTTGGCATGTGGTTGAGCTACATATTGGGACATGCAGTTGATGTAGTTTATGAGTTTATGAGACATAGCTTGATATATAGTTGATGCATGATTGGTACATACTTGGTACTTTGGTTGAGGCACTTGATAGAAGTATCATTGTCACATGTTTTATGGTTGATATGCCATACATGTATGGGAACACATCTTGACTGTGGGTCATCTTGTTGAGGTTTGGTGCATGGTCGATGCAATTTCTTTGGTACATGATGTATGGGATGATATATTTGAGATGATTGGTTGATATATTGATGGTTTAGATACATTGTTTTGGCACTTGTTTCATGATAGATACATATCATGAGTGATATGACACTTGTTTGAGGCACATGGTTGGCATGTTGGTAGAGGCATATGATTGGTACACAATTGGCGCATGTTCTTGGCATATGGTTGATACACTCCATTGATGATATCCTATGGCATATTGTATGGTATTGATGTACATGGTTGATGTACATGGGTGTAGTGCATGGTTGGCACATAGTATGGCATAATATGTACATGGTTGGCACATATTATGGCATAATATGTACATGGTTGATGTTTTGTTCATGATTATATATTAATTGTTGACATATCTTTTGCTTCATGATGTATGGTATGGCACGAGTTTAATGCATGGACGGGTCTAAGGATCATCATATTAAGAGAATATCATTCTTGATTAGTTTATCTATGTGGTTGAACAATAGCATTTGCAACAAAAATAGATTGCAGTGATAGCATATTGTTCATCTTGCAGAGAAGATAGGGGGAGACATACCCACATGGGGAGTTATTCTTGTTCCCATGATTGGTTGCAACAATATGATTCTAGGAGGAGATATGATTGGAATCCATGCCATCAACATTACATCAGAGTGATATCCCTTGTCAAAAGGGGGAGAGATTATTCATAGGAATCTCAAAGGCATATAGACAGAGGGAGCATCCCCAAGGAGAGTTCAGGAAGGGGGATCAACCCCAATGAGAGAACTCCCCTTTTCCATTGATGTCAAAGGGGAGAGATAGTCACATTGATGTGGAGAGATGAACATTGATAAGGAGAGATGATCACAGAGGGAGCATGAGCATTCCCATGTCCAAGTGTTCGATCAATGATTGGTGTTTCCATCAATGCCAAAGGGGGAGATTGTTGTACTATGTTTTCATTGATGTCAAAGGGTTGATTTGAAGTATTTTCATAGTAATGTGTTTGTATCATTTATATATTTATTATTGGTTATATGTTCATTGATGTAATTGTTGTAAAAATGGTTGATGTCAAGTGGTATCGTAATGATGTGTTGATATTAAAGGGAGTTGTATCATTGATGTCATGTCATGGTTGATATGAAGAATCAAATGGATAAACTACAAAGTGGTCCCCTTATGGTGAAATCCCTCATCAAAAGACTCTCTTGGATAAAGTTCTCAAAGTGGTCCCCTTATGGTGAAATCCCTCACGGGAAGACACTTTGTGAAGTCCAAATGGTTAGGTGGTTGAGTATCCCAGTAGAGTGGTTGGGGAACCCAAGTTTGATTGATGAATAATGTAATGAAGATCAATGAATTTTCAACATAAACTATTCCATATGGATAGTATATGTCATACCATTTCTGGTGATATGTGGAACGTCACATAATTCCTCACGGTTAGAGAGTTATGGCCATGTGAAGTTGGAGAACCCTCAAGAGTTATCTAGCAGCCCCTAGAAGGTCAAATAAGTCAAATTATTCTAGAATATCCTAGAAGAAATTGACCAGTCAAAGTGGTCATTCATGGGTTAAGTGGTTGCAACAAGAAAATAATTACAAATAAATTAGTTGCAAATAGAAGTGGAGAGTTTACTATTTGTGGATAAAGTGGTCAGTGTGTCTAACAATTATTGAGAAGACTAGATAGAGATCCTCAAAGGTCTATTGTTGCTTCTTTGATTTTTGGAAGGAATTTGACATTATTCCTAGACACTTATTCATTGAGCATATTTGTTCCCTGAATGTACCTTCTTGTTTATGCTGTGATGTAATTTTCTGAGACAATGGTGTATTTTTTATAAACATCTTATGGGATTTCTCAAAATATTGGGAGCATTGTTGGTGTCAAATAGGGGCATCCTCTCTCCCTAACCCTCTTCGGGTTCTACATTGATGATCTTGAACCAATTCGTTGACGATTTTACTCAAGGCAATGATAGTTTCCTTCGTCACTGGATCTTGGTTTCACTCCTTTTATCTCAAAATTATGTGGTATTGTTGATCTCCACTCTAGAGGGTGTAAAAAGACAACTTAACTCTTTGTCCTAATTCTATGATCTTCAACAATTGATAGTCAATATTGGTAAAACCAATATCATGATATTCAATACAACCAAAGAGGCCTTCTCAAAGATTCATTTTTCCTTTCAAGAACCACCAGTGGAGATTACCACCTCATATACTTACTTACGAGTGCAACTTACAAGCCCCACCTTTAGTATGAAACATTATTCCATCTAAGTCCTATTTTGACACTTATTACATCTTCATCAAAGAAACACATATGAATCATGTCAATCCAAATGTTCACATGTGATTATTATGATCGTTCTTAACACATGAAATTTTACGATGTCTATTCAGGTGAAGGATGTGGTTTCCATTAGGAAAACTATACCATTTTTCTTATTGTATAAACTTTCCTTGTACAAATACTATTGTTGAATTTGAAGCTTTGACTTCAGGATTAGAAGTAGCTATTAACTTAGGTTGTAGAAATATATTTTCTTTGGATATTTCAAACTAATAAAACTTACTCTCCTTCTAAAAGGTTACTAAAACATCATACTTGGCTAGTTTACTACTACATATGGGGTCAAAATTTGACAAAAACTTCCGACGATAATGATAAATTCAATCATATTGGTTCTAACTACATTTTTTCATTTGATGGAGTGTAGGTACAACCAAAAAGGAACCTGTGGGACCTATAATCCTCGAGTGAGAGAATTTATAAAGGGAGGGGGGAACATTTTACGTCCAACACATAACAAGGCGAGATCAACTAGAGGTAAAAATGGTCAGAAGAAAATTCTGTAGGAACATGGAATTATTTCTTGGCGAAGGAGGTTTATGTTCTTATGACGATGAGAAAATAGGTGATGCCGAGGTTCCTTTGAGGTAAGAAAATCTAGTGATACCATGGGTACCCAATGAACTTCCTCAGTTGGAGACTGACTTCTATGTCAATGAGAGGATTTATTGCATTGCTCCATCATCCATACATGGTCTGGTTCTATTATCCATGGATGGCATAAAGGTGAAAAATGGAGGACTTGTTAAGTTGATGGAGTATTTCAGACCATGCTACACATATGGAGATTGGTTGAGGTTGGTCTAATATATGCCAAGTATGTGGAGATATGTAGTTGTTGCAAAGCATGTACAACTGAAATACAATGATCACAATAAAGGAGCGACAATGTATATTGATGGAAGGCCAAAGGAATCAGACAATATTGCAGGGATTATTAATAGTACAATACTCAAGAAAAAAATAAAGAAAACCAATTGTATATTTGAGGGACGTGAAGGAAATCAAATATTTGTATGTGCAGTGAAAAAAATAGCTGCAGGGGAAGAGTTGTTGATGAATTACGATTTGAATTGAATGAATGGAAGCACTTCTATTATGGAGGTAAATATGTTCTACCAGTATACCAAAACCATAATTAATGTTTTCCTTTTTATATATTTAACATACATTTTAATAGCTCATGCTTCTTAGATTATTTTCTAACATTCTAAATTGTCATGCATATTATAATGTGGCAGGGTGATTGTGGGAAGGCACCGTCTATCTCGCAGCAGGCATAACCGTGATTTTTATATCAATTCTTGCTTACAATAATTGAATTAACATGTTTATTTTTTGATTTAGATGAACACACCGTCAGAGCACAATGATGTGTGTAATGAAATATATGATTCCATCAAACTGAAGGAAACAATTCGAAAGGCCTTGAGAAATGAAAATAATGAATAAATTGAATTGGTGAGGTCTAAGCCACTTATGGAGAAAGGATGAAAATTTTAAGGAAGGATATAGAAAAATATGGGGTAAGTGCAATTTAAAAAAAAAACTATTTCTGACATATATTGATTTATAAAAAAAAATCTGATACTTGTATATGAACAATACTCTAACGTTTTATTTCTATACAAAGTTTTGGATCTGATGGGACAACTTGGTCATGGGGACATTGTTGGTGGAAGTGATGCACAAACCCCACAATGTCCTAGCATGAGAAACATACCCGTGAGGCTATTTTTCTCTCCATATGTGGCTCATGGGACTAAAACTCCTCGATCCCATGAGACGCCCCCACCACACATGCTAGACCATGCACATGAGGGCTTACATGGTGAATCTCATGAGGATATTAGTTTTGTCTAGCCACAACATTGTTATCCTAGGGAAACACATGCTCAAATCTCGAGAACACTCTCGATCAACTATTTGGTGGATGAAAACTTGGTGTCCTTGAAGATACAACAAATCCTAGGTATTTTTGAATATGTTAAATAGTTCCTACCATTTGATTGAAACCTACATATTTCATATTATTTTAATCTGATTATCATATCATTTTTCAGGACACAATATTTTCTACAGGACCTTGCATGACAAGGCTCTAGATATCTTCGGGCCCACCATTCACACACAATGGAATTCCCAGAATAAAGATTTGAAAAAGAATCTTATAGACCATATGGTCAGCCTGTTTGGTGATTTATTCAACAAGTCCAAAATCACCTCGAGGGCTGACACATATTTGAAATATGCCAGAGATCAATATAGGTTTCAATTGAAAAAGAACCTTAAGTATGATCTTCCTTGGCCATTCTTGAGAGGTATTTGAAGAATATACAGGAGGACGCAAAAGAGAGTGTATTGAGAAATTAAGGGAAGACACCACTTGGCCTTGGAAGGTAATATATGATATTTTGAATTGGATATGATGAATTTTGTTTAGTTCTACATAAAAAATCGTGATATCTTATAACGTACTTGAAAATTTTTGTAGGCTCCCAGAAACTTCAAAAGCAACCAAGGAAAGACTAGAAAAACATGGTCAACACAAACTTGGCTAAGGTGGTTACTTTATATTAAAATCTCAAATTGTAGATACCAAATAATTTATTCATATTATACATATCATCATGAAAATTTTATCTAATTGCATTCAGTAAGAAAAAATCGATATCTTATGCCATGCAATGTAGGGGGATACATTCAACACTGCTGTCACCAAATAAGACTTGATGATCAACTTCAAGTTTGGCTTTCAAGTTGTGGTGGAAAATCGACAAAGGAAGGGATCACAAACACAATCTGACCCTTTGAATGAGTTGGTAAATAAAATGACAAGATTGTAGTTGTTGATTACTTGTCAAATATATTGATGATTGATTTAACCCATCAATTAATTATGTGTCTATTTGTTTTAAGTAGGAAAGTAACATTGGTTCATTTGAATATGGTGGAAAACAACCCCATGATACTAGTGGTTCGCAAACCCATCAAAATATGTGTATCTTTAAAATAAAATGTGTAATATGACAATTATAAATATTTCCTTCAAATGGTCTACTTATAACTTTGTTTTTTCAATGACAGAGCATGTAGATGAGGGTGCTCGGAGAGGAGAGGAACTGACGACAATCCAACCAATGGTGTCCACTACTCCTCCAAGTTAAAAAAAATAGTAATGATATTCATACTAATGAAACACTTCTATGAATAATAACTAACCATGTCCTTTTAATGTTTTTTGTTATTGTAGTGGATTCCCCTGTAGTGCATCAATGTCCACATCCTGCTACTAGAAGTAGTGGAATTCTTGAGATGACCCATTGCCTTCTAGCAGTAGAACAATACCCAATAGATGAAGGTCATGATTAATATGAATGTGATGATGATACACTAATGAATTTTATAAAAAATAAGAAACAAAAAGAGAAGTGACTATACATATTTTCAAATCAAATTTTATTAATATAAATTATTGACTGTACAATTTTTTTTTTGCTAGTTGTGCGTGAACCTTATATGTTATGTATGCATGTACCTTCTTTCTTTCATTTACCTCTAATTCTTGTTTTTCTACTTGTTATGCATGATCGGGTATGGGGAATTGAGCGTGATGAAAGGGGGGGAGGGGCCAAACGAGCTTTCACCTTCATGTGGTTGGTCCCATTTGGTAGAGAACAAATTATTCTCAAAACCAAGAGGAGCTCACTCATGAGGTATTTCCTTTAGTATTTCTAGAGAATCGCACATGTTTACTTATTATTCAGTTATATAACATTTAATTATATTTGTCAAATACAAGCTCATATATGTTTAGTTATTATTCAGTCCTTTAACCTATTATTGTCTTTGATCAATGTAGGTTTGAAGGGCGGTCACCTCCATGATCCACAACGCATTTCCAACAAGGTACAAATAATTTACTTCTCTTGCATCATTATATAGTTACAATGCTAGTTACATTAGTTATTTTCACCGTGTAGTATTTATTTCATGCGTTAGTTAGTTACATTAAACTCAATGACGAGGCTTCTTCCAAATCTATACATAATCAAGTTTTTTTTAATTAATTTATGTACAAAACACATAGACATACAATTTCCTTTGTATGAGATAGGATGAAGATTACATGTAATATGAGTGATAATTAAAAGATATTGAACTCTATACAACTTCCATGTTTACAAGCATTAGATCCATTATTAAGAACATAACACCCCTTTGATGGTTGTGTCTCACATACAATTATCACGAAGATTAGCTTTTCTATTTGTACTAGATATTGATACGAAAAAATAATATGGCCCTGAGGGATTTAGAGAAACCCCATCCTTCAACTACAACTTTTCCAACACTTCTAAAATTCCCAACAAAATCCTTTAATCCTTGCTTGTATGTTGAGTTTCCCCCAACTTTTGAATGACCGAATTTCCAAAAATGGAATGAGGGTCAAGGTGGTTTGAGGAAGTTCGGAACCTTAGACACGTGGTGCCCCAATTCTCTAATAAAATAGGAAATTTTAATACTAACCATTCTCCACTAACTACTTACTATTATAATAATTAGTGGTGAAAGAAGATTAGAGCTGAGATTCCTAAAGAATTTCCATCTGATTCAACGTGATAAATTCTACCATATACAAATTAGATAAAATTCAAAGTTGTGTTAATAAACTTAAGGTTTCCGTAGAAACAAGTCACATCATACTTATAAATGCAGGATTCTTCATTTCCTCATAGGAATGCAAGATTATTCATAGGAATGTGAGCTCCTTCATTTCCTCCAATAATAGGTGAACAAGGTGGATTTCAGTCTATGCATCGATAATCTAGCAAGCAAGTTGCAGATAGGAAGTAATTTCAGGAGAATTCAAGAAAATATAAGCCTCGACAATTTGATGGTTAGTTACCATTGAATGTTGATGATTTGTTTCCTTCAACACAACATCAGAAGAGTCATCCAACACCCACATGAAAGTTAGATCAAATTAATCCTACATCAAGGCCTCTTGAAATGGGTCCCCATGTTTTTTTTCCAGATGCCAACTCTAAATATCCTTTTAGTTAAACAAAAATTCTCATTGGTTGTCCTTCAAAGCTATTTCCTATGTACTAGTCACTTGGCTCATTTCCAATGGGTGGTCCAACAACAGGTTTTGGATTTAGAGTTGGAGGACCTTCTTTCCTTTCATACCCTATAGAGGATTTTAGTTGAAATCCACTTGGCTTTGATGAACAAATAAATAAATCTTTTGGATTGCATTTTAGCACAATGCATAATACTTTCTAGCCCAGAAAACATCCAATGGGTGTTGGAAACAAGATGTTTCCTTTTCATTCCTCTAGTCCAACCCTAGGTGCACCTAGGCCATTAGCTAATCACATGATGATTGGTGAGCCAGGTGCCAACTTTGGTGCTAGTGTTCTTATGCAAGGATTTACCGGTGAAGGTGGATTTCACCAAATGGTAATAATTTAAGTTTGTTATGACAAATTTATGTGTTATTTTTTGGAGCACACTTTGTTATTTATTTGTTGGGAATTGTACCTATGTGTTCATGTTTTCATTACTATCTTTGTTTAATTTTGGTGATAAGCAGGGTCAAATTACAAATGATATTGATCCTATGGAACTAAGAAGGAAGAGGAAACCAAGAAGCACTGGGTGGTGTCAAATATGTCAAATCGACTGCTATATTGTTGAAGGACTAGAGAAACATTAAAAAACAAGAGAGAACCAAAAGAAAACTATGGAAATGGTTTTGAGTATAA
>SNQJ01S0125177.1:31917-46389 GCA_010110895.2 Picea sitchensis | reverse complement strand
TACCATCATTTCACACGAATTGACCACCGTCATTCTTTTTTTTTTTACCATCCTTTCGTTGTTTCACCACCATTTGCATGCCTTCACTCGAAAAACTTACTCTGCACAGAAGCAGTTACTTGACTCTCTGACGGTGCATTTTACTGAGCTGTTAGCTATGGGAGGCCCTATTATACAGTACGAACCCACCACGACATCCCTGTTAGAACTATATCCAGAAGTATATCAAATTTTTCTGCAGGCAAGATGGTTGGGTTATTTTCAGAGGCTCCAGGGATTTGATCAACAACAGGTTCTTCGATTTGCTCGAAATCTTCAGGAAGATTTTTCCATTGTTCAAGGGGTTCGGATTCCAGTTACAGAGGATGATATAGGATAGGTTTCGGGTCTCCCTGTTACTAGCATTCGCTGGTTCAACCACAAACACATCATTCTTAATGCCCAACATGATTTCCTCTTGCCAGGGGAACAAATTGAGCCTAAAGGCCAGGGTGTTCGACTTAGCTCGTTGCTGCCTCCTTGGTCAAATGTTGCAGAGTTTGTCAAGCACTACCTTACCTGTGAAGGCCTATAATAGGTAGTCTACCAGTACGATTTTGTCTTGTTGTCTCATTTACGACATGTTAGATTGGTGAATATTCCCTACTATCTACTCGGATGTCTTAGAAATATGTCACATTACTGTAAAAAGGCTAAAAATCCCGCCCTTTCCCTCACCCATCACCGTCTCGCTCAACTACTCATCCAAAAGGGTTTTTCCCAACAAAATCCTCTCCTAAACAACCCACCCATAGACCCCCAAGAAGCTATTGAACATCCTGAAAATCTCCAGGAACAACAACCACAAAACCCTCCAGATCCTCCAGAAGTACCTAATAGTCTGCCTACAGACCCAATTAATCCAATTAACCTTCCTACCATACCAAGCCCACCCCACATCTTACCAGAATCATCCACTCCTACCGTTCATATCCTTGGTGATGATTCTGAACCAGACAACTCTCCCTGCCCCATCATTGAGGAAAAAACTCCACGTAAATGAAAGCAAATTCCTCCTTTTTACAAATAAAACAAACAAGGACCTCAACAAGAACAACCACTACTGCCACTGCCCTAAACCCCCAACCCATCCGACTAAAACCCTGTACACCTCCACCCTCCCAAATTCTGGAATTTTCACCTATTCCACCCATGGGCACTGAAACACAAGAACCAGAGGCCCAGTGTACTGCGACATCATCCTTTTCAAATCAAGTAGCTGAAACACAAGAACTAGCTACTGATCAAGTAGCTAAAACACAAGAACTAGCTACTCATCCAGTAGCTGAAACACAAGAACCAGCTACTCATCCAGTAGCTGAAACACAAGAACCAACTACTCATTCAGTAGCTGAAACACAAGAACCAGCTACTCATTCAGTAGCTAAAACACAAGAACCAGCTACTGATATTGTTACCGAAATACGGGAATCAGATGCCCAGGGTGCTACAACATTACTTTCTCTACATCAAGAAGCTGAAATACAAGAATTAGCTGCCGATCCTGTAGCTGCTCCAAAAGAACCAGCTAGTGCGGCTGTGACTATTACACAAGAACCAGTCACCCCTCTTAATATACCCTTGAAATATCAACAACTAGAACCAACAATGGCCTCTGTCTTACAAGAAAATGAGTTCCTAAGGTCTAAACTACAAGACTACAAGCAAGAGCTAGTCATGGTAAAGGAATCCTACGAGAAGGAACTTAAATTGTACACCCTAGCTCGCATAGCGACCATGAAAGAGGAAAATACAACAGAGAATCAGTGTAGAGAGTATATGTGTAGCCAATGTGGGGACATCTATTATCAAGCAGGCTACAAAGTAACTCAAATTCCAATGCCTGGAGCTTGCCCTGCACCTACGACTTTTGCAGTCAAAGAAGAAAACCCTGCTGTTACACAAGAACCAACAGGACCTTCCAAAATTGAAAATGAACCCTGGCCTACAACAATTGCCACATTTGAAGCCCATGTTTTTGTTAATAAAGCTGTACAAACACTGGCTATTGATGAATCTGCCCCCGTAGCCAGATCAATACCCATACTCTTGTGGAACAAGCCACTCAGACCCTACCTCAGCCTATCACTTGCGATGCTGAAACACAAACTCAACCATGGGATGAGCAGGTAATAAGGGACAAATGGAAAAATGAGTCTGTTGTTACACATGACAAAAGCCTGCAGGAGCACAGACTACTCTGGCTAAACCACATCTATTCAAATTGGGAAGCTTTGGAGCAAACACGCCAAGAATCCCATGCCCATAAGAAGCAGAATAAAGAGCTAAAAGGAAAATTACTCCTGATGTTTGACTTGGCACAAAAGTTGTTGGCTGCAAGGAAACCATCCTCCAATTACTCTCTTTTCCTCATGGAACGACTTACACTTTTTCATATTAGATCAATCAAAGAAGGCAGACCCCATGCAATGTTAAATCCAACAGATTTTGTTAGAACCTTTGCAGAAGCCTCTACTATGGATCAACACCTCCTCTGTGAGGTATATCTTCATAATGAGGCCATCCCTGAGAACCGATAGCTTAACCTTAACCCTCTTGTCGGTGATATCCAGATTCGGGCACTCACCTCCTTCCTTAACAATAAGATTATATGCTAGAATGACTTCCTAGCTGCTAAGCATAACGAGGATAACCGCCTTCTCTGGATACGGCCAGAATCACAGAACGCTGCCACCTTTGTTGCAGAGTATTATCAGTTTTTGAAGAAACCAGGGATGATTCAATATATTCGGCAACTACATAAAACAATACTTCAGGATTTTCAACAGTTCATTAAATCCACATAGATCGCTGCCCTACAAGAAAATAACATGTTTTGGCAACAATCTGTTGAGAAAATACAGGAACACAATCCCTTTAGCCCCACCAATCTTGA
Organism: Picea sitchensis; assembly: GCA_010110895.2. Classification (NCBI taxonomy): domain Eukaryota; kingdom Viridiplantae; phylum Streptophyta; class Pinopsida; order Pinales; family Pinaceae; genus Picea; species Picea sitchensis. The sequence goes on along the minus strand of SNQJ01S0125177.1, from coordinate 43,454 downwards.
GACAACAATCTCCCGGGTACCTAGCTACATCAAATGTGTTCAACAATGTGTTGAAAGCTCGATAGGTTATTAGTTTTGTTTTCCTATTCTATGGATGCCAGCAAAGAAATATCAAGTTCATCATAAGTTGCCCAAGAAGGCTGAAACAACAACTTGACAAATGATACAACACGTTCAAGGATTCAGAGCTCCAACAGACAACACTTTCCATAGCTACTGCTTAAGTAACTTGCACGCTCAGAGTTCGTATTCAAATTCTGATTCAGATTGAAGTTGTCTGAGGACATGCAACCTTTTAAGTTGGGGGGGATGTTAGGACCCTATAATGTACCTTTTTGTTCACACTTTTTGCTACCATTACATCATTTTTCCACTTACATTTAAGATTACATTATCACCTTACCCTATCTTTCCAAAGGTATATAACATCTCTTCTCTTTTCTATATGTTTAATTTGTTTTACATATAATTTTACATTACTCTCATACTTAACCATCGATCAATAATATATAAGTGCTGAAACAGTTCAAACTGCAGATTATTGTTGCTGTTTGAAGGCCGTTGCTGAAACAGTCAAAAGCACACAAACCCCATGGCTGAAACAGTCCGTGGTCTGCGATGCTGAAACAACAATTCACACAACAGAAAGAAGAAGCTATTACACTGACCACAACAGCTGCACCCTGAGCCAGAATTAACCATCACTGCTGCTTGAGACCACATTGTTGAAACAGTCAGAACACAAATCCCTTTGCTGAAACAACCCACGATTTGCGATGCTGAAACAATACATAAAAACAGTAACAAGAAGATAAATAATGAAGCTGTTACACCAGCTGCAACAACTACACCTCACCCAACACCATTTCAACTATTGTAATGGCATTCTATTACGGGAGACCAGGATATCCTATTCAAGTATAGAAGATTAGATTTGACTAAGAATAGGATTCGTATGTGCACATGTATTCTGATGATTAATTGTATCGAGGGGATTCTCCTCTTTAAATAAGGGGAAATAATCATTAGAGGGATCCTTCTTGGCTAAGCGAGGAATTACAGAGAAGGACGTGTTTACTTCAGACATTGTAACATGATACAGTTGACAGATGAATAAAATATTATTCTAAGCATTCCTTCCTAGTTCCTTTCGTTTCTAGGGAATCTTGTGAGAAGGGAGGGCCCACCTTCTTCACAAGATTCACCCATTAGTTCTATAGTGTGCTAGTATTATTTTTGTTCATGCCTTAATTAAATTATGTTTTGCTGAAACTCTACTTTACTGAACTCTGTTTTNACAGATAAGGACGTGCTCACTTTAGACATTGTAACATGATACAGTTGACAGATGAATAAAAGATTATTCTGAGCATTTCGTCCTAGTTCCTTTCGTTTCTGGGGAATCTTGTGAGAAGGGAGGGCCCACCTTCTTCACAAGATGCACCCATTAGTTCTGTAGTGTGTTAGTATTATTTTTGTTCATGCCTTGATTAAATTCTGTTTTGCTGAAACTCTACTTTACTGAACTTTGTTTTGCTGAAACTCTGCTTTACTGATTGTTACATTGTTTTCATATAATTCATGCTTGGGTAACTGTTAATCATTCTAATTAGCAATCCTATTTGGTGAATTTATGAAAGCATTATAATCAGAGACAGGTGTTGAAGATTCCTGCTCAGGGAATAGGGTCCTGTTTTCTGTTAAGAGATAGTTAGCCTTCAGTGCATGTCAATCATTTTGATTAGTAATGAGTTCATGAAAGTGTGATAATCGGAAACAGGTGCTGAAGATTCTTGCTTGGGGAATAGGGTCCTGTTATCTGTTACAAAATAGTTGGTCTTTCCTTTTGCAGTATCCTGAAAGATTTCTTTCCTAGGTTGTTATTTCTTAATGTAATCCAGGATTCTTCGGATAATTATTTCTTTAAACTTTGAACTCTGCAATAGGTAGGTTGCTTTTCTCTAATTCAAAGTAGAACTTTAGTTTGTTCAAGGCAAGGTGTGATTTTACTACAACTCTAGTTTTCTTTTGAGATTGAGCATATACAATGTGTGATTTCCTTTGAAATAAACAAACTTCCCTGGGTTGACAATTTATGTAACACTTTATTGTTTAGTTAATAATCAATTACAGTGACCAACACTATGTATGAAAAATTAGCAATGAACTTCCTCCACTATTGTACTGCTCCTAAGAAGCTTCTAACTTCTATGACAATAGTTGGCTTGGTTCATTTCATAATGACTTGTACTTTTGCAGGATCTATCTTTAGATGACCATTTCCTACAATGTATCCCAAATATACCAAAGAAGTTTTACCAAATTCACATTTACATAACTTTGCATATAGTTTCTTGTTCTTCAAGAGTTCTAAGATTGTCTTGACATGCTTTATATGATCTTCCCATCTTCGACTAAAGATCAATATATCATCTAAATAGACAATAACAAAATCATCTATGTAGGGTATGCATACATCATTCATTACTCTCATAAATTTTGTTGGTGCATTGCATAACCCAAATGGCATAACTAACCACTTGAACAATCCTTGCTTGGTATTGAATGAAGTTTTCCATATGTCACCTTCTGCAATTTTGATCTGATGGTAACCACTTCTCAAATCCAACTTAGTGAAATACAAAACATTATTTAACTGATCTAATAAGTCATCAATTCTGGGAAGAGGATAATAGTTCTTTACCATAATCTTGTTCAAGTATTGAAAGTCAATACACATCCTCCACGTGCCATGTTTCTTCAGAAATAATACAATAGGAGAACCACATGGAGAGGAGTTTGGCTTGATGATTCCTTTATTGAGAAACTCTTGAAATTTCTTCTTAATTTATGAACTCTCAATCATTGATGACCTGCAAATTCCAATGTTTGGAAGAGAAGCATCCTGCTGAAAATATATTTCATGTTCAACCTCACTCTTAGGATGAAGCCCTATAGGTTCCTAAAACAACTCATCATAGTTAGATATGATTTTTACCATCTCATGTTTATGATATGGATCACAACTTGATAAATCATGTATTATATCTTCTTCTTTCTGTTTCACTATTATGAGAACAAAAGATTTACTTGCGCTCACGAGTCTCTTGATTTTCCCTATTCTTACTAATGAAAAATTAGTCTTGATACGATGAGCTTTGACAATATATTCAACCCCATCCTAGAAAAGAAGATATTTATTCTATTCATGGTATAATATGGATGTCATGTCAAATATATATGGACCACCGAATACAATGCTTCAAATGTCAGGAGGCACAAAATCTAACTCAACCTCGTCAAAGAACTTAGTTGTAATTGAAAATCCAATCTTACACTGTTTCATTTCTTTCAACTTAGAATCTTCACATACCCATCCTAATGGATAAGGATTTTTGTGAGGTGTCATCTTTAAACCCAACTTCTTAATAATTGCTTCATATATGAAGTTAACTTGAGATCCACATACAAATAAAGTATCTAACTTTGTATGCTTGATTATAACTCTGACATGAAAAAGCTCGCTTCTTTTCTTTTGATCAATATCATTTTCTAATTTGGCGGATTGATCTGAAGAATTAGAATTGATAACTGATATACCTTTTCTTCCTATTTCCATGATCTTAGATTCATCTCCAGAATCCAAACCTAGATCCTGATAAGCTGATGCAATAGTCTTTTGCTTCCCTTTATCCTTGAAATTTTTCTTTGGTCGTAATTCAGGATGCAATTTCCAACACTATGATTCCTCATGTCCCTTTTTATTATAGTGGGAACATGTAGGTATTTCCTCAACTTGCTTTACTGTAGCTTATTTCTTACTCTTCCATTTACCTTTTAGTTTCTCAAACTTGATTGCCTTGTTATGTTCACTTGCATGCTTACCCTTACTAGCCTCCAGATGTGTAGCTTGTACTGACACCTTATCAATGTTAGTAGGGTTAAACATTAAAATAGTGGGACAAAGATATGAGTGCATGCCACCAATATACTCCAGAAGAGTTTAATGAGTATATAACAAAATCCCTAATGATAATGCATTCTTTTTGAATTCATTTGTATATGCCTGAATATTCTGGCCTTTACTCTGTCTTAGATGTTGCCATTATATCATTTTCATTTGCGTATAAGTCAATGGATAAAATTATTTTCTTATAGCCTTAGTAAGCTTATCCCATGAATATATGAATTTACCCTTTTGAACAATATCAGCTTGCATCTTACTCTCCCACCATATCAAGGTTGTTCCACTTAGTCGAAGAGAAGTTAACTCTGTCCTTGCAGTTACGTCCACGATCTTTTGAACCTGCAATATACCTCTATTTGCTTGATTCGATTTTCCAATTTCTCAGCATTCAATTCTCCATCATAGGTCGACAATTCAAACTTGACATCCAACTTTAATAAAGGAAGACTATGATCAAACTTCTTAGAGTACTTCTTTTGACGAGAATAATGTTCACTTGCTTCAGAAGAAGACAATGATGATGAGGATGGTGAAGGGTGCTTTGAAGGTACACCACCTTCACCTCCTACTTCTCCTTTTACTGAAGATTCTCCACTTACAGGATTTTGAATTCTTCATTGCAAAAAATCTATTATCTCTCTCATCAAGCGAAGTGTATCCATCATTTATTTTGGACTCATGGGAGGATCTTCTCCTTCCTTTCCATTTGAAACCATCATATGCTTATGAAGTCTTCTTTCGATCTTAGACTTATAACTTGCAAGTTCCCCTTTACTGAGTTTGAGTTTGGCTCTTGTAAGAATTCACTTGAAAACACTTGTCAAACCTTTCTCTTATACCGAATTGATCCAAAAAATCCTTAGATTCTTATTGTTTTAAAACACATAAACATATACTTGATCTTCAAAATAATAATGATCTCTTGACTAATTGCAATTACACATGAAATACTTTGTTTGAATTTTCTTTTGCATCATTGGAAAGATGACGATGACCTCTACGGATTGATGTCATTTTAGAGAGAATTTGGGACGTTCAAATTTTGAGAATTATTGAACCATTCTGGACCTTTGTGGACATTCTGAATTCTCCTGGACCTATGTGAGCATTCCCAGATCCTTCTGGATCAGAAAGGGTCTGGAATCACTGATCAACTGACAATGATTGAATATATCAATTTCTTTTATAACTTATGAAGCTAAATACATCTTCTTAAAAAAAAATTGAGCTCTTCCATGAAACAGGGGGAGGAAGACAAAGGAGAAAATATTGACATATTTCTTACTCAAATATCTTCTCTAGCTTATATATATATGTTAATGATGCATTTATCTCATGGAAACCTCATGGTTCCACATACCATATTGCAAAATTCCTTCCCTCATATGAAAAACTATGTATGAAGGTGTGTGTTCTTTCCTTAAATTTTATTTGGAATCCAGGTACTTCTCTTGAGTGTTATTATTGTGGTTTTGTTTAAACATATGTGACATTATGATTTTTATGCTATGGATATGACAATGATGGTTTTTTTATTATGATTTTTTTCATGGATATGTGACATTATGAATGTAATGTTATGGATACGATTATGATGTGTAATGCATAAATTGTGATTTGTGGACTTCTGCAATGCACACAATTGGAATACTTAATATGACAATTCTGGTGTTAACATCTGAATCAAATTTTATTGAACAACTAAATCATTATGCATAAATAGATAAAACATCATGTTTGGATATATTTATCATGGTATTTAGTTGTCATTGAATATTATTTATGTCCTAGTACAGTGGCAATTTACTTATGGAGTTGAATGTTGATACTTCTAACTTGGAAGGAATTCTAGAATATCTTCACATTAATGATGAAAAAGAAAAAGAAAATCTAATGAGTACACACTCATATAATATAGAAGGAACTAATGATTTTGGAAGCTTGTTGCATGCCCTTAATGATGCACATGAATTATATCCATTGACCAGTCTAGAAATTGAAGTAGAAATGGGCCCCATGATCATCCTAATCAAAACTAACTACCAGAACAACCAACCTCTTCCCATGTTGAATGTAATGAATACTCGTCTCAACAACTTCTTTCATGATTCACAATAACTAGAGGAATGCATTCTTTTTAATACATAAAGAGTTGATGGATTTTTATCTTATGAAAATATTTCCACTATAATAAGAACAATAGGATGAAATTCCCCTATTAGAGTCTAGTAATTGTGACTTGGAATAAGGAAAAATTCTAGACATTAGATGTTATTAAATTGTGGGTCCCAAATGATTCTAAAATAATATAAGACAATAATTTCATACAAACTAGGATTAGGGAATATTGGAATAAGGGAAAATGAATTTTTCATTCTCTTCTAATTAAATAGATCATCAAGCTTCCCATATAAATATTCTCATCCTTTTAAGAAGACTAATATACCTAAATGATTATAACTAAATTTTGTTGGTTGCATTAGAGTCGTCATTCCATTGCACTGAAACTTGCATTCCATTTTAGTTATGATTATTGCATTTGATATTTTGGTTTCCTATTGAATATTTGTTAATTTCATTAAGGAGTGAAGTTGCAGTTATAAATGATGGCAATCATTATCAAAATCTGAAGGAATGTGATCTTTGCTTTCCTTGGGCTTTGAACTTTGAAGAATACTTCTTCGAAGCGATATGAGCAGGCGAAGCACCATTTTTGTTTCACATTTAATTTTTCAACACTTGAATTGTTAGCTTGAATTCAAAAAATTGTTCAAGATTTGCAAGTTTTATGTCATGAATGCATACATTTCCAAAACAATTACTTCATGGCTCCACATACAAATTCTTTTTTGGTTATTGCTCCTTTCATCTATAGATTTGTAAGTGAAATAGGTAAAGTAATTCAATGTTCATGTTTGCATTGAAAGCATCAAAGATACAAAGAAAGAATGGGCAAATAACTATGCAAGATAAACAAATCTAACACTCCTTGCTTTGGTTAAACATTTGAGATTTTGGAGTTGTAAGACAAATAATATGGCAACAAGTTTTTTTGCAATAAAATATCCTTGTTTGATCAATGCCATTTCCTAAAATTAATGCCAAGTCTTGCAAAGATGGAATCCATGCCTTATTATAAATTTGTCTTGAAGAATTCATGGTACACTTGAATTTTATGCATTTTTCATATGCCAAATTCATTGTCATAAGATAACACAAGAAACTATATTGAGTGTTTGGTTTGCATTGGTTTGAATGTGTTCAATTCATAAAGATTCATTGTGGGTTCAAAAATTACATGGAATTCATACTTTTACATCATTTGAACTTTCAAATGAAAAGTGTTCTCCAATGGATACATGAAAGTTATCTCATTTTTTTTTAGATTTTGACAAAAAAAAATTTAAGCTCTCTAGGTCGAAAGTGCATGTAGGTGTGTGTTCTTTCCTTAAATTTTATTTGGAATTCTTTCTTTCCTTCGTCAGACCATTGACGAAAAAATTCGTCAATGGTTCGAATAACATAACAATTTCTTCCTCACCTAGTAACCGCTGGAAATACATCATGTTCGTTGGTATGTTGTCGATCGTTCGACTGGATCTTGATCATCTTTTAAAAAAAAATCAACACTAGTTTGTCTCTCTTACGACGGACTGTTATAACCCTAATTTGCACCAGACATGATTACCTGGCATCAGGCCATCTCAGATTTCTTCTTTTCCAAAACACTGCTGAACAACTCTTCTTAAAAACCCCTTTTATAAAGGCCCACACGCCCTGCTCCATTACTGCACGCGTGTACATGCTAGCTGACCCAAGACAACCCCCGTGTACCTACAAAAGAAAAAAAAATAGGAAATTTTCTGACATAACACACAGCTTTGGGTGAGTTAACTAAACCTTTCGGCCATGCATGGCCGAGGGTTCGACCAAATACCTAGCTTCTTCTAGCCTATAAAAGAAGGGTTAGGGGTCCCATTTGGAAGAGGAGAATCATAGTAAAGAAACTATACCCGATTGCACATTCCTTTTGTCCCAACCTTTAGCCTTCCTTGTGCAAAGAGAAATATATAGCAAAGAAGTTGGAGGACAATTGAAGAGGAGACCAAGACCAGGTTCGTGGAGCAGTGGTCGACTTTACCATTGTAAGTTGATTTGTTGAAGTTAATAATAAAGAAGTACTTTTCCCATCCCACCATATGAGGTTTTCATGGTTTATTGCATACATGTTGATTGAATCTCTAACCCATTAATCTATATATAAAATGCATGTGGAGTTCTTTGTTTGTCTTGTGTGAATGCAGGTCAGCCTTGGGAGGAGAGTTGTAGTCAAAGAGTGATGAAGCGTGAAGAAGGATTGATATCAAACGCCCAAAACAAGGTATGCCCACTTGATCTTCTTAACTACGTATTTGCTTAAGAATAATGAGGATTAGATCCGGGACGATGGTATAAAGTAGGAATCTTTAGGTATTTTCTGCATGCATGATAAAACCCTAAGTGTTAGTCCGTAGAGGGATTTCCCACTCACAACAGAATTGGTGACCATACTGGGGACTATGTAGGGTTTCTGGGAATATTTTTTGGGTATTTTGAAAAACTGGTTTCATTTCCTATTTTTTAAGTTTCTGCAAAAGTCTGAGCTAACAGAGATTCCGGTCTTCCATACCATTTATCTCTGTTTCTTTGCTTGACTGCATTTTTTTTTCTGAGATCCATAGAGGTACACACGACCTGTATAAGGTCTGCACGCGTGTACCTGTGCTCTACATTCTCATAGCCCACGTGTACATGCTAGCCGAGGAAGTGTCAGTTGCGTGTATGATTCCAAAAAATTTCTTTTAGAGAGGCAGTCATCCTCTTCCCTGTCAGAATTAGTCCTTCTCAGGGGTTTTCTGGAACTCTTTCTAGTCTTTGTTGTTTGCAGTCTATAGCTTAGGTTTCACCTTAGATTGGTTTGTTCTATGAAGTTTTCCTTGAATTGTTTTCTTTTTTCTGTTAAAGTAAGTGTCTGAGTCTTCAAGAGATTCTAGTTCTCAGTACCAGCAGTCTCTGCCTGGGTTGGCTTGCTTGGATTTTCGTTTGTCTCAGAGTTTCAGAGATACACGTGGCCTGTATAAGGCTAGCACACGTGTACACATTCTATGACTTTACACAGCTCACGTGCACACGCTTGCTGTTGAACTGTCAACATTGTGCTTGTGGAGAATTTTTTTGTTGAAAGTGAGGCAGTCATCCTTTATTTCGACAAGAGCTATACCTCTCAGGTTTTTGGGTCTCTGTCATAACAGTCAGTAACTTAGTTTTGATCACAACAATAACTTTCTTTTTTTCATTTAAAAGTTTTCCTCAAAATTTTCTTTTATAGGGTTTTTAGACAAGGGTGAGAGTCCAATTTTAATTTGGTTGTGTGTGATTTTTAAAGTGTCTCTTTGCGATATGTGCTTAAGCCAAAAGTTTTCTTTGTTTTGACTTGCTGATATTTTTCCTTTTTGCTTTGTGAGCATTCAAATAAAAAAAAAAGAAGATATTTTATTTTCTTTGTTTGGTTAAAAAGTGTTGTTTTGCATTAGTAACCAGGGAAAAGTCTTTGCTTTCATAAGTTCTTGACGGTTTAATTAGATCATAAGTAGCTCGTAGTCGAGTGAAATCCTTCTTTGAGTTTTCTGTTCAAAGATATTTGAAATTTTTTAAGTTTGAAAAGTTGTTTAAGATTTGAGTTAAGTGAAGGTTTTTTGTTTATTTTTTCTTTCATCTTTAAAACATCACTAGTTTCACTTTCATAACCTTTGACTTAAGACAAGCCATAAAATTAATGCTAAATCAAAAATTCATTAGACTTTTTATGTTTGTAGGGTCAACCAACTAGTTTACGATTCAGACCTTGAATTAGGTTGGAGAGGAAACTCTTCAAGGCCATTAAAATCAAACATTGGAGTCTGAGTTAGGGAGTGTCAAAGTCCAGTATCATGAAAGTTATTTTGGACCCCCCTCTAACACAGGGGCTAAACACGAGGTCATGTGCGGAAAGGTAGCGGAGATAACCCATCCAAAGTTGGACCAATCGTAGTGGAGAACACATATAAAGGGCTTGTCTTGGGATTCCGTCGATTGCATTTGGCACAGAGCTTCATGGGTCTCGAATCTGTTCGAGGTCATCAGTTGTCTTCTGGACCACTTTCTTTCGATACCCTTGATAGGTTTTGGGCTCGATACCCTGCTCATTATGGTCTACCCAACTTTCGACTGTACCCACCTGGTGACTGTTCACGTGCTGGCAACCTAGTTGCCTATCTTTTTGGATACATACACAGGTGATTGCGGGGGTATACCACGGTAACTAGGACAGACATCGGGCCACACTTTGCAGAGTATACCCAGAGGGTGCTTCCGTGTTTGAGTTGCACTTGCACTGGTAAGTTTCTCTAGTGTTGGTTGTTGTAACTGTTCTTCCAATTAGTTTAGTGTTTTCTTGTTTTATCTTGTAGGGACTTTTTTAGTGTGTGTTGTTTTTTGAATGAATAGAAGGCCCTAGGGTGTCTTTGATCTTCTCACACAGTGGAGGATCATGATCTCCACCAGTAATGAAGGCTTCTGAGCCTGCCGCTAGTTACACTAGATCCACCCCTGCCACCACTACGGCACAAGCTAGACCAACAAGGGTCTTTTGAAGCGATCAGGTCACAAGAAATTGTGCCCAACCAACATCAGGAGGAAACGACCATTTTAGACTTTGGAGAGAAAGTTATTGGTCCACCTGAAACTCCAACCACTGATCTTTTGGCACCCATCATCATACCAATTCACCCTTATGAATGCCAGACAGTGTCGCACACAGCAATGGAAGCAAATGTTGTCACTCCTTCTGGGAATTCTTCAATTCCCACTATGGTTGTCACCACACGAGAGTTTCCACCTCCTAACCCACCATCACCGATATGAGCCACCATGGTCTCGACCGCCTCTACCTCTCACAATGGTCTGATCCCGCCTATGGTGGCGGCCACAACCCCTTTCACACCTAGTGCGACAAGCCCTCCGTTCTTATATGGGATGCCTAGCTCAGGTACAAGTCCTGTAATTTCCTACTCCACTTCAAAGAATTTAGGTCTGGGGGCAGGGAGCTCTAATTCTCCTTTGCAAGGCCACATGTGGGGCACTTCATCTCCTTTTAATTCTTTCCCTTACAGGGGAGGTCATATAACTCCTTCGTCCCCTTTGCTCGGTGGCACCCACCAGCCATCCACTGGGCCACCTGCACACCATAGTTTATTTGGAGCAGGGAATCAAGGACCACCTTTGCATAATATGACGGTAGGTTCGACACCATTTTCTTTGTTTGATGCATTTGGTAACAACACCTTCTCGTCAGCTGCTTTACTGACTGGGGGACATCCCGGTTTCGGATAACCTATTCCTATGCAGGGTGTTAGGGTCCTATAATTATAGGCGAGTCGATTCTTCGACTGTTGATTTGGCATCTCTCCCGGTGATGAAGTATGGCTCAGGTGATTCCGTTTTCCTCCCTCCATTCTTGTCGCTCAATCCCCTATCATCCTATTACATCCTT
>SNQJ01S0125177.1:0-21063 GCA_010110895.2 Picea sitchensis | reverse complement strand
CTGCATCTATTTGGCCCTCAAATATGGGAATGTCAAAGTTTACTTGTACCTTAAAAGGAGTGGCGCCTCCAGAGTGGCTGTTGGATGTCGATGCACCGCTAGTGGGAATCCGTTGAAGAATCTGGGAAAAGTTGTCCATCATCACGTTCCTTTGTTTTTCGAGGGCCTCCTCAAGCAACATTTTGATAGGATCTCCTGCTCCCTCATCTTTCTTTTCTTCCCCCATGGGCGGTCGTCGGGGTTTGCTAGACTGATCTTGCAAAGGTTCAACCAGATCGAGCCCCAACTCCTTATACCCCGACCTCGTTGGGGACATGCAAAGAAAGATCGAGAATGAGTAGACTGCTCTGATACCACTGATCCTGATTTATGTAGGAACACAATGAAATACATAAATACACATAAATGCAAATATGCAGCGGAAATAAGACTTCATTAAATTAATAACAAATGACTGAAAATGCTTACAGACAGAATGGAAATAAACTAGCTAGGGTGCTGGTAGCTTATCTCTGAGAAGAGATGTGGCGGCTACTGGCCTCTGAACTGCCCATTACAATGAGGCTTGAAGGCCTATATATTACTGAGAAATAATAGAAAACCCTAAACATCCAAGAACCTAACCCTAGGAGATGAAAAGCCAGAATATGGGCCCCGTTGGGGTAAATTGGTACATCAATTTATAGGGGTCGTAACTTTGGCATATTATCTCTGTTTGATGCACATGATACATCGTTAGAAATATCTATCCGAGGACTACATTGCTGACAATGAATATTGAGTCCGAAACGGACTCATATTCGCTGGAGCATTCATGCCCAAAAAACGTCGTTTAGGGCCTCAAAACAGCTTCAGAAGTTCAGGACCCGAAGAACTGCTAAAAATAGTAAATTGTGCTACAATTAAGGAAACTAAAAAACTAAAAGAAACAATGGTGTGGGTCCAAGTGGAATAGGTGGGTGGCCACCAATATCCACCTGGATCACCAGATGTCAAGCCTGTTCGGCAGAAGCTTTGTCCAGTTAATCCCAGGAAAGCAACAACCATTAAGGTTGAAGTTGAGAAACTGTTGAAACCCGGTTTTATCTATCCTATCCATTTGACCCAATGGGTGTCGAATCTTTTTCCAGTCAATAAGAAACAAGGCACGATTCGTGTATGTACAAACTTCCGTGATTTGAACAAGGCCTGTCCAAAAGATAATTTTCCCATACCATTCATCGACCAGATAATTGATGAATGTGCAGGTTGCGAGGCCTTCTCTTTCATGGATGGTTTTTCAGGATATAATCAAATACAAATCAAACCCAAGGACCAGCACAAAACGACATTCATTTGTCCATGGGGTACATTCATGTATCGTAAGATGCCCTTTGGTCTCAAAAATGCTGGTGCGACTTTTTAGCGGGCCATGTATTTTGCTTTCCATGACCTCAAGCATATAGTCGAGGCCTATTTAGATGATTTAGCATCTCAATATCACAAGAGAACGGATCATCCCACACACCTCCGACTTATCTTTGAGCATTTTCGCTACTTCCGGATTCGCTTGAATCCAAACAAGTGCAGCTTTTGCATAACATCAGGATGTTTGTTAGGTTTCATAGTGTCAAAAATAGGGATCATGGTCGGTCCTCTCAAGGTTGAGGCAATAATTCAGTTGCCTCCCCCGTGCACAATCCTTCAACTTCAGAGTCTACATGGCAAGGCGAATTTTTTAAGACGTTTCATCGCCAACTATGCCGAGATCACAAAGGGATTTATGCGCTTATTGAAGAAAGATGTTCCTTTTTATTGGGACGGTGCCATTCAACACTGTTTCGAGGCGTTGAAACATGCCCTCACAACTACCCCTTTGCTTTGGCCACCTAACTATAACAAATATTTCTTGTTATACCTACCTGCAACAGAGTCAACCATCATCACGGTCTTAGTTCATGAATATGACTTGTTCTCAGAATATGTGATCTATTACCTGAGCCGAGGCCTTGTAGGACCGGAACTCAATTATTCTCATATCGAAAAACTTGCATTGGCAGAAGTCCATGCTTTTCAACGGTTCTGTCATTATGTTCTATTTCGAAAGACCACCATCATTGCCATCATGAATCCATTTCAATACATGTTGACACAAAGGGTAATAGGCGAAAAGATCAGTAGATGGATAGTAGTCCTCCAGGAATTTGACTTAGATTTCGTTTCAGCGAAATCCAAAAAGTCGTTGGTCTTCGCAAAACTTATTTCAGAACTTCCGGTTGAGTCAAGTGATGTTGTGTCCGAAGAGTCGCCTATTAGAGGAGATATGTTTTTGATCACATCTTCGGATCCCTAGTATGAAGATATACTAATCTATCTCCAAACTTTGAAGTGCCCCACCTCTGCTTCTCATGATGAGCATCAACGTATATGCCATTAGGCTAAGAATTATCCCATACTCGATGATACGTTGTATCGAAGAGGTGTATACTGCATCTTGCACTGATGTCTCACTCACGAAGAAGTAGTTATCATGCTTAACGATTGCCATACCAGAGCATCTGGCGGTCATTTGTCTGGGTTGGCAACATCCCAAAAGATTTTACGAGTAGGTTACTTCTGGCCGACACTAATCAAAGATTGTATCGAATTGGTTAAGAAGTGCCACCCATGTCAGATCTTCTCTCAGAAGATGAGGGCACATCCCACTCCCATGTTTCCTGTCATCACAGTTGGTCCCTTCACCAAGTGGGGGATTGATTACACTACATGCAACCCTCCTTCAACAAGGGGACACTGTTATATCATTGTAGCCATAGACTACTTCATGAAGTGGGTCAAAACTATGCCAACGTTTAAAGTTGATGGAGAGACTGCGACTCTCTTTTTATTCAACTAGGTAATAGCAAGGTTCGACATCTTGAGGGAGATTGTCACTAACCATGGAAGTCACTTTCAGAACCATATGATGACCAAGTTAACATCAAATCTTGGGCTGCAGCAAGAAGATTCGTCACCCTACTACCCCCAAGCAAATGGTCAGGTGGAAGCTATAAATAAATCTCTTAAGACCATCCTACAACGAACAATCAACTCAGCCAAGTCAAATTGGCATTTGATGTTATACTTGACATTATGGGATTACTGAACGTCTCTTAAGATTGCAACCGGTTTCTCACCTTTTCAACTCGTTTACGGGCTGGAAGCAGTCTTACTGATCGAATGTCAGATCCCGTCCCTAAAGTTGGCAGTACAATTATTTCCAGATACTTCTCTACTTGAAGAATGATTATTATACCTTGAGCAGCTCAATGAGCAACGTCGTGACACGACCCTGGCCAACGAGGCTCACAAACATAAATTTAAGTGTCAGTATGATAGGTCCATTCATCCTCAGATTTTCTCTGAAGGTGACCTTGTCCTAGTCTATGACCAAGATAAGGACCCTATGGGGGGCAGGAAAATTCAAACCCATGTGGTTTGGTCCTTTCATCATAAAAGAGGTTCTAAAAAAGGGCGCTCATCATCTGGTTGAATTTGAGGGAACTTCTTTGGCAGAGCCTAGAAATGGGCTCTACCTCAATAAGTATCACTCATAGGTAGGTCACCATGGGTAACTTTTTGTAACATATGTATAGTCTTTGTACTATTACTTTCTAATTTCTTTTAGTATTATGGACGTGTCATTTTTGATGTTATCTTTCATCACTGTGGTAGATGTCAAGTGAATCTGAGGTGTTCATTGGGTACACATATGGTGCTAGCGAGCACACTCGAAGGCTTGCCTCCGTAGGTTGGGTAATTTTTACACCTCGAGGCCAGTTATTATCTTCCGGAGGTATATGCTTAGGTGACACCACAAACAATGTCACTGAGTATAGTGCAGTTATTGAGTTGCTTCGTGACACCCTGTCATTTGGTATCTCTCATCTCTGGGTCTATCTAGATGCTCAGCTGGTTGTGTCTTAGTTAAATAGAGTGTACTGTGTTCATGATCCAACTTTACACCGACGATTCCTTAGGGTACGTCTCTTAGAACAAAGATTTGATTATATTACATATTTTCATGTTCCTAGGAGATTAAACCAAATTATAGATACTCTAGCTAATCAAATTTTAGATTGGTATCTCGCACACATATGAAAGGACATACACATAAACATGTAAATACATTTTTAAAGGAAAATATGATCCATAAGACACAAAAAGACATAAAAATCCATATATAATATCATAATCACCGGAGTACATAGGTGGACGTAAGCGCCTCAAAAGTATGACCAGTAACGAGTCATGGGGCTTATGCCCTCAAAAAATATATACAACTAGTGCTCTCGGCATGTGAAAAGTCTAGACCAACTAAGGTCAGGGCCTGTGGGCCCTATTGTACTGATCAACAGTGTTTTCCAAATGCCAAAACAATTGGACCCATGTTCGTGGTGCCCCCACTACTGAGGCTGCATAAATGGTGGTAGATCCTCAATCTCTGCCATAGGGACCGTGCGTGTGAGCGAGGTAAAGTTTCGCTCGACTCATCTCAACACCCTCTCAGCCTCCCCCGCTGGAAGCTCTCCTGCTATTGTTGGCCCCCCTACGGTGGCAGGTGTGGCCCCTGGCCAAGGATGATGCATGTTCCTCGCATAGTCCATAGGTCGCACTGGTCCCACATCTGCACACAATAGACACATATCCGTTGAATACTTCAGTATAAAAAAAATGATATATAAAAAAAAAACAACATAAAAATTACATATGTTTCACAAAAAAAAAATAAAAAAAAATAATAATAATGTAAACTTACCCATCTCTCCTCGCTCCTCACTAGGAGGTACTGGTATCTTAGGATCTCTCGAGAAATCAATCCCAGCATAAGGGTAATCCTCTATGACTGGGATCTGTCGCAACAACCAAGCAAAGAAATCATCATCAAAGGACTCATTAGTCCTTCCACCACCCTGTCGTGGCAGTAACACTGCCCATCTACAAACTATAGGAAGAGAGGCCTAAATTCCTCATACCACCACTTGAGTTATGAAGCTCGAAACTCTTTCAAAGAAGAAAGAGCATAGAATCGTCCCGAACCCGAAGTTCCTCTGCATCCGCGACCGACAATCTGTCAGCTGCCTCTTCATACAATTTAACAGTGTAGTGCTCCAGTCAAATATTTTTGCATTTAAGCACTGGAATGCACAGTTGATCTATGCACGGGATGCCTGATGTAGAGCTGCAGAAGCAGTCATCCACCCAATAAGCAACACAATCACCTATAGCGATAAGTCAGTGATCTTGCTTATGGGCACCTATGAGCTCGATCGGTTTGTACCAGCCTCACAATAAAGTCCTATAAATTTTGATATGTTATGAGGCCCCGAAGGAAATGTCCAGAAGTTGAATGGTTCCCCTCTTCTAGAGAGGCCAGTCAAAAAATATATGTCCTCTATTGTAGGCACCAGTGACCGCCCCTCTAACATAAAAGCCTCTGCATCAGGATGCTAATAATCAACCAAGGCATTCAGTATCCTAGGTTGTACTCGCACAAAAGGACATAAGAAGAACTTGAGCATCCCACATTGCATTAAGGTAGCCACAACATTGGAGTCTTCCCTGACTAACTCACTAACCTCCTCATGCTGTCTTTCCCTCCAGTGAACATACATCCTGCAAAACACCAAGTTCAGGAGGGTTAACCCTTGTTTTTTTTTAATTTTTTTTATTCAATAAGGGGTCCATGCGGGATGTAATGATGACAGTCGTGTGTACATGAATGCAATTTTTACTCTATCCAAATGTACACGCTCCTGTCATAAGACAACCCACGTGGACCTAGAGCCGACCTTTTGAAGGTCGACTCCCCCCAAAAACTTGAAACCCAAAGAATAAATAAATATTTAAATTGTAAGAGGAGAGAGTTTATACTTACTTGGTCCAGATGGATGGTCGTTTCATCCACTGTAGCTCCCAGAATCACCACTTTTATCAAAGGGTTTTTTTTTTTTCTCCAGAGTCAATTTCCAAATCAACAATAGTGATAATGAGTTGTCAACTTCTATTTATAGACCTTTTGGCCTCTTTTTGTCACTTTTTTGGCCCCCCTTATCATTATCTTTAAACCAAAAACCATTTAGAGTGATTTAGGAGTTGCATTGGAAGGGTATGATCGGGTATCAAGACAATTTTTTGGATTTTTGGGTAACTTTTGACAGTCCATGGAAAAATCTCAGATGATCAACTTGAGCATGTAGGTTAGGTTTCCACCCTGACTTTTGTATCTCGTTGTCTTTATCCCTTTTCCATAGGATCGATCCCATTAGGTTGTGACATAGAACCATCATTGCTTCTTTAGAAGTGTTACGAGTTGGTGGTAGAGCTTACCAGAACATGGATGCCCTAGGTAGATCCTAGTTGGATTATGGTGTCCATGCTATCTCTAATAAATGTAGGCTCGGGAGTCCTTGTTGTTTTTCCTGATTACGAGTTTGAGCCTCGTTTGCATGATTCCTTTTCACTCTTGACCTCATCCTCGGGACTCTGAAAATACATAATGGGTCTTCTTTTAAGCCCTTTTTAGACCCTCTAAACATGAAAAGATTGCCGAGCGATTTTCTATCCTTTCGCGCTTGTTAAACTGAAATTTGAAGTCACGTCTGTCCGACGGTCGTTTACCCCTTTTTCGATCTAGACGGTCAATTGTATGAACAAAGGTATACTCTAAGGAACTTTAGTTCTCTAGAAGAGTACTCTCAGGTATCATTTTAACCCTTTTTCGGACCTGAGGGACTAAATTTATGAAAAAGGAACCCCCATGGAGTCCATAGTTAAGCTCTTTTCAGACTCTCTAAAATTGAAAAGATCGCCGAGTGACCTTATTCTTTCACACTCGTTAAAATGGTCCAGAAGAACATTCCTGACGGAGTCCATAGTTAAGCTTTTTTCAGACTCCTAAAAAATGAAAAAATGGCCGAGTGATCTTGTCTTTATCACACTCATTAAAATGGTTTTGAATAGATGCCTTTTCGGTGCTAGTTTACCCCTTTTTCGAACCGACTAGACTACCTTCGAAAAAGGTACCCCAGTGGAGTCTCCTTTTACGTTTTTTCAGACTTTTTATATATGAGAAATCGCAGAGCTTACCTTCTCTGGGCTCGTTAAACTCACATCGAAGGATGTTACCATTGTGTGTTTTATTAATCACATTTGCATACCCTCGTCTTTGGCCTAATGATGACTCCATGTTGCTCTCAACTGAACCATCTAAAGCATGCCTTATACGCAAGCCTTGTAGAACTTGCCTCTGCGTCTTGACACATTTGGCCCCTGGAGGATTTTTCCCGAGTGTACTTACTTTGAACATCAGTCTTGTCCCTGCGCCCTGAACTTGTATGTTTGCAACACTCGTTCCTCCTTTGTAACGTAACATTCTTTTATTATTTTTCCAAAATTATTGAAAAAGACAAAAAAAAAGAAATCAAATATACCCCAAAAAGAGGAAGGGAAAAGTATTTTCTTTATTGGCAACATAATGAGTCGCCCTTAGATAAAGCACATCTATTCATTTGTTTGTCAAACTCTGGGATTTAATATGACCTTAGGAAGTTGTTTCTTGCTACATAGAGCTATGTCCTCCTCCGTTTGGTTATTCTTCCAAACATATGGAGAGTTTGCATTGCCTCCTACCTCGTAAACTTATGTTAATGCCATGCTACCTGAGTCTCATAATTTGTCATGCTATTGTCCAAGGGAAGTTTTTACCAAGCCTGAGTTGGCCCCTCTGTAGTTTGTCTCTTTCCCTCATGCTCGACCATCCCGAATATCCAATCAAGTCTTTGTTCGAAATCAATGAAGCCTTCAGTCTGATCATCAAGATTCTTTAGTCCATGACCGACGATCCATCGAGGACCTCTGGGTAGTAAAGTCATACACTCATATTACACTCCTACCCGAGTTTTGAAGATTTTGAAGCTGTTGCTCAAGCCCTGAAGACCTCATCTCCAACCATCAACCCTTATCAGCTTCTAAGAAGATGGATACTCTACACATATATCTTTTTGATTTTGAGATGTAGCTCTGCTGTGTATTGTTCACAACTACACTTTATATAGTTATATGAAATGGATCTACAGTGTATTTGATTGGTAGCCATGATTTTATTTTATCCCGAGCATGGGTATACCCGCCTCGGTGAGACAATTGTTATTTTTGAAGACGACACCTCCCGATTTCTGGTCCCTGGGCTCACTTGTTTTCCACATTAATGAAGATTGTTAATGTATTTCGGCCATCAGATGATCTTCTGACCTCACACATTAGGGGGCATATGTTATAACCTTAATTTGCACCAGACATGCTTACCTAACATCAGGCCATCTCATATTCCTTCTTTGCCAAAACACTGTTGAACAACTCTTCTTAAAAACCCCTTTTATAAAGGCCCACATGCCTTGATCCATTACTGCACGTGTGTTCACACTAGCTGACCCAAGACATCCCTCATGTACCTACAAAAGCACAAAAAAAGGAAATTTGCTGAAGAAACACACAACTTTGGGTGAGTTAACTAAACCTTTTGGCCATGCATGGCCGAGGGTTCGACCAAATACCCAGCTTCTTCTAGCCTAAAAAAGAAGGGTTAGGGGTCCCATTTGGAAGAGGAGAATCATAGTAAAGAAACTATACCCGATTGCGCATTCCATTTGTCCCAACCTTTAGCCTTCCTTGTGCAAAGAGAAATATAGAGCAAAGAAGTTGGAGGACAGTTGAAGAGGAGCCCATGACCAGGTTCATTGAGCAGTGGCCGACTTCACCATTGTAAGTTGATTTGTTGAAGTTAATAATAAAGAAGTACTTTTCCTGTCCCACCATATGAGGTTTTCATGGTTTATTGCATACATGTTGATTGAATCTCTAACCCATTAATCTATATATCAAATGCATGTGGAGTTCTTTGTTTGTCTTGTGTGGATGCAGGTCAACCTTGGGAGGAGAGCTGTAGTCAAAGAGTGATCAAGCGTGAAGAAGGATTGATATCAAACGCCCGAAATAAGGTATGCTCACTTGATCTTCTTAACTACGTATTTTCTTAAGAATAATGGGGATTAGGTCTGGGACGACGGTAGAAAGTAGGAATCTTTAGGTCTTTTCTACATGAACGATAAAACCCTAAGTGGTAGTCAGTAGAGGGATTTCCCACTCACAACACAGAGTGGAGAGGAAAACATGATGGAGTTGTGAAGAAATGATGGGGTACATCCTTCGATAATTTGTCACTCTTACGACGGAAATATGTCAATCTTTAGACGTATTGGCGATGACAACATGATGTATTTGAGATGAATTTATGGGGCACGTTCATCGTAGTTTACTCACTCTTGCGGTGGACAACGAGAAAAACCTAGATTTGGTACCAATGTCGTGTTAGATAATCCAAAATACAAATATCATAGTTTAAAAAGTTAGAGTAAAATGATTATTAATTTAGAATATTAAATTAATAATCTAGAATATTTGATTAATAAATGGAGACATTTAGAAATAGAGTATTGTTGTAAAAGATATGACTCTAGAAAGGTGTTCTATCTTAGGTTCAAAATTAGGAGTATAGTTAGAAGATTGTTAAGATAGCATTTATTGTAAATGGACACTTGTTTATTTAATAAGTGATCCATAAATAGAGTTTGTTAGGACATTTAGCTTATATATAGCTCATTGCAAGAGTGTTGAGTTGTTCGGGTGTAAACTCTTGCAAATTATCATATGTAATTTCTTTTCCTATTGAATAAAAGTGTGTGTCTGAGGACACTTCTGCCATTATTGTGGTATCAGAGCTCCAGTAATGCAACTGATGTGAGGATGGGATTAGCTGATGTGAGGAGGTGATTCTAGCTCTACAGTTCAAGGAAAAACGTCGACGCACTCTGTCAGTAAATTGGTCAGTTAATTGTTCATTTGTTTTTAATGGATTTTTTGTTTTGTTTTTGTTTCTGCAATATCAGGAACAAAAGCATTTTCAACCATCTGACCAAATAAGCCCGTGACCTTCCGATATTCACACTTCAAATTATAGCTTCTTGAAGGAACTTTATATTGAATTACTTCTCCATAAAGTTTCCAATATTTCTCTGAGCAATTCAGTTTGAGTAGCCTCACAAGTATATTATTGCATGATTAAACAGTTGGAAAATATCCACTAGTTTCAAGCTGATCAAATGCTTTAACTGCTTTCTTCACCTTATTAGATGACAAGAAGTTTTTGTATAGTGAATCAAAAATCCAGGAAGTTGAATCCCAGTGACCTCAGTCACCTCAGACACTGAATAATGTATTTGGGAAATTGCATTGTACGCTTTGAGATATATATATATATTTGAACTCAGCTACCATACATGAGAGGAAGACACAACCTCAACTCACTCATTGTGTTTTGTTAAATATTCTATGAAATGAAATATAATGATAATGTTTTTTTTTTAAATATATTAAATGTAAAGCAGAGATATTGCAGGCTATATATCTATGTTGTTAAAACGTAATTGAGAGAAGGATATTGAGGGTTAAAATCGTGGTCATACTCTATGTGAAAGAGAAGGTTGAGCGATCTCAGTTTGAAGTTTTTGGAAAGAGTGTTGAGTTGTTCGGGTGTAAACTCTTGAAAATTCTCATATGTAATTTATTTTCCTATTGAATAAAAGTGCATCTGAGGAAATGGTAGACAACACTATTTATAGATCGCTCAACCTTCTCTATGTGAAAGAGAAGGTTGAGCAATCTTAGCTTGAAGTTTCTAGAAAGAGTGTTGAGTTGTTTGGGTGTAAACTCTTGCAAATTCTCATATGTAATTTCTTTTCCTATTGAATAAAAGTGTGTGTCTGAGGACACTTCTGAAAGAGTGTAGTCTCAACAAATACGATTCCTATAAATGTGATGGCTTGAATCTAAGTGATCTCTTCAAAATTTAAGAATTGAAATCACTAGATGCTTGGATGTTGCATTTATCTGTTTTTTCATCTACAAAATTAACATATACTTCAACTCTCCTAAAGACTTCAAATCCAGATTTGATATTTGATGTGTGTATTAGCTGTGGTTAAAGGAAAAGTTGAAATTTATCTTAAAAAAATTGGGTTCAGGTTTTTTGATAACTTGTTTTATCACTTTTTTTGAATCTCCTTTTTCAAGTGAGAAAAAAGACAGATGAAATACATGAATTCTTTCCAACCCGAATGTAGTTAATCAGATAATTAAAAAATTTCAGATCCGGTCCAAATGGGTGAAGCATGTGCAACAATAGGACGGTTTAGTGGAACAACTGCAGGAACTCACACACTGAAAGTGTTGAGGTTTCTCACTTCCATGCTAGGATTGATTTATGTCATGATTTTTCTTCTCAATTTCCTTGGTCATCAGAACAAGAATGTTAGCCATTATTTTGATTCTGGACCTAAGGCTTTGTACACAAAATGTACAGAGTTGTTTAATCTAAATGAAAGCAAGTCTTATTTGGGTTGAACATTGGGAGCCAAGATATTGCGAGCATAGAGGAGCCTACTACAACATTGGGTAACAATTTTTTTGTAACTCAAAGTAATTTTACTTTGAGGGGGGGGTGATTTTTTTTTTTCAAAATTTGCAAGAGCATTGTAAAAAGTAAAATTTTGTAAGTTACCTAAAATTTGACTAGAGCCAAGTGCCAAGCCCAATCATTTTTCTCTTGTTTCAACAAATATATGAGGGTCAAGGCCAAGCCTCGATAAATCATTTTTTGTGTGATGTGTGTGGTGTGTTGCTCATCTTGATATATTTTTCTTGATTCTTTTTTGGTGCGAAGATTCAACACTACAATGTCAAAGTTAATTAATTTGTTCTCTGACTCCGATAAAATTGAAGGTAGAAAATCATACAAGACATGGAAATGTCTCATTGAAAGTACTCTCATTTACAATGAACTTTGGTGTGATATATGTAATGAATATACTAAGCCAAATAAGCCTATAGATGCAACTACATTAGAAAAATGCGAAGTTAAAAATGCCAAATAATTATCACTCATTAAATCTCCAGTTAATGATGAGATGTATGTTCACATTGAAAATGCTACTGATGCATGGTTTGCTTTGAAAGTTTTTAAGGATTTATTTGATACTCAACTTGAATCAAAGAAAGTTGATCTTCAATTAAAGTTGTTCCAACAAAAAATGACTGAAAGAGGTGATGTACATGAATATGTTTCCAGACTTAAGAACATTAAGAAGGAAATACGAAATGTTGGTTTTCAAGTAGTCGATGATAGTTTCATGACCACAATTTTAATTGTTGGGTTGCCTTCTTCCTATACACATTTTTTGGAAACTTTACAAGTAACTGATAAGTTAGACAAGCTTACATTTGATGAGCTAAGTGAAATGTTACCTCAACACAACAAAACTTTTGGAAAGAAAAAGCAAGTTGGGGAAGATGTTGTTTTCACAGAGGCTAGCACAAGTAAATATTCAACTGACAGTTCTAGACGAAGAGGAAGAGGACATTTTGTACAAGGTCGTGGTCGAAGCCAAAGTAGAGAAAATATTTTTTCAGACAGGAGCAATTTTCAAGGAAAAGGAAACAATCAAGGCAGAGGGTATTTTCAAGGTAGAGGAAACAATCAAGGCAAAGGGTATTTTCAAGGAAGAGGAAATAGTCAAGGCATAGGTTATTTCCAAGGCAACAGTCAAGGCAGAGGAAAAAGTCCACAAAGAGGTCAAAACATAGGCAACGGACAAAATTCAGGCAGAGGAAGAGATTTAAGTCAAATTGTTTGTAGAAGATGTAACAAAGTTGGTCATTATGCAGAATATTGTCGAACTTCTATCGATCAAATTTCCAAGTTTCATCAAAACACAACATAGTTTGCAAATGATCGAGATGATGATGATTCAGAATATGTCTTTACCTCATCTTCAACATTACAAATTTCCACTGATTTTCAAAGTGATTATGAAGATGCTTGGATTCTAGATTCAGGAGAATCTCAACACATGGCTTTTAGACATGACTTCTTTTGGAATTTTCAAGAATGCCATCTTAATTCCGTCTTTCTTGTAGATAATACCAAACATACTCCTTATGGAAAAGGTGTAGTTAAAGTTTATTTACCTGATATTGGAGAACGAATGATTTCAAATGTATGGTATGTACCCACCTTTAAAAATAATTTGTTGTCTTTAGTCACGATTCGACAAACAAGACATCCAGTGATTATGGAAGATGGCTTAGTTAAGATTAATTCAGTCAAACATAATATGAAAGTAGTGATGACAGGTTATGAAGATGGAAAACTGTTAAGGATGAAAGGGACAATTATTCCAAGGCATTCTGACTTTGCAGGAGCAGTAAGTACAAGTATTTCACCTATAAGATTGTGGCATGTGAGATATGGACATATCTACTTTGAAAGTCTCTCTCAATTGCAAAAACAAGGGATGGTTAAGGGACTTCCAACTTTAAGAAAGGAAAATACAAAATGTGAAGCTTGCATTTATGGAAAAAACAATCGAGAGAGTTTTCCAACAAGTTCATGGAATGCAAATAGGCGGTTGCAACTAGTTCACAGTGATGTTTGTGGACCACTAGAAACTTCTTTAGGTGGTTGAAAATATTTTTTACCTTTTATTGATGATTTAAGTAGAATAACTTGGGTTCACTTTTTGAAGAAAAAGTCTGAAGTATTTGAAAAGTTTAAGATTTTTCATCAACTTGTTGAAAACGATGTTAAAGAAAAGATAGGCACTCTCAGGACAGATAATGGAGGGGAATTCACTTCTAATGAATTAAAAACTTATTGCATAGACAATGGGATAAGATGACATATTACAAATTTCTACACTCCTCAGCAAAATGGAGTCGTAGAAAGAATTAATCACACCTTGTTAGGAATGGCAAGATCCATGTTAAGATTTAAAAAGTTAAGTTCCACATATTGGGCAGAAGCAATCTATACAACTATTTACTTAAGGAACATATCTCCAACTGCTTCTTTGGACAAAATCACACCTTATGAAGCATGGTTTGGTTTCAAACCTCGAGTTAAACATCTCAGAGTTTTTGGATCAATATGTTATATCTTAGTTCTGAAAGAAAAAAGAACTAAGCTTGACTTAAGAAGCCTGAAATGTACAATGATTGGGTATTCTGATGAGAATAAAGGGTACCGAATTTTGTCCAATGGAAAATTTATTGTGAGTAGGGATGTAATTTTTGATGAAACTGAAAGTAAGAGTGCTGAAGAAATAGAAAGTCTTCTTCAAAAGTTAGAAACTAAAGGCATTCAAAGAAAAGGAAAAATGAAAAGTCAACCAAATTCACATAATTGGTATGAACTTGATTTTCCTTCATCTGAAGATGATACATCCAGTCCATTTACTTCAACAACATCATCCAGGTCTTCTAGAAGTTCTCAGACTCTCCTAGAAGCGACAATTCATCTGACAATGATTCTCCACGTCCAGAATCTTCCAGTAATCGACGAACATCAGTTTACATTAATCCAATTTACAATAATGGAAATTCAGATCCCCAAACAAGTGAACATCAACTACCAAAATGGGAAGTTCAACTGTTGAAATATGTTAGGTTTGATGAGCAGAACAAAATAGGAACAAGGGGATCACACAACAGTGAAGAAAATTTTTCCTTGATAGAAAATGATTTTAATGAACCTTCCACATACAAAGAAGCAGTAAAACATAAAGAATGGAAACATGCTATGATTGAAGTGTATCAAGAAGTAATTGATAACAACACTTGGAAACTTGTTGATTGTCCTACAAGTGTTAAACCCATCGGATGCAAATGGGTTTACAGAATTAAATACAACCAACATGGAGAAATTGACAAGTATAAATCACGACTTGTGGCTAAAGGTTTTGCGCAGCAGGAAGGCATTGATTATGATGAATTTTTTTCTCCTATAGCTAAATGGAATACCATCCGATTAACACTTGCATTGGCCACTTAGAAAGGTTGGAAAGTTCATAAAATGGATGTAAAAGGTGCTTTTCTCAATGGAGACTTACAGGAAGATTTATATATGCAACAACCACTAGGTTTTGAAATTGCAGGGCAGGAACATAAAGTCTACAAATTAATCAAGGCTTTATATGGGTTAAACCAAGCTCCTCGAGCTTGGTATACCAAAATGGATGAATACCTTAGGAAATTTGGTTTTCAACGAAGAGAATCTGATGATACTTTGTATATCCGTCAACAGGGTCGATATCTGATGATTATTGTTATGTATGTAGATGATTTGATCATTACAAGAAACAATGATGATCATATTGCACAGGTGAAAAAGGAGTTACATGCAAGTTTTAAGATGACATATTTGGGACTAATTCACTACTATCTTGGAATTGAAGTATTCCAACGTCCACATCATATTTTCATTTATCAGAGTAAGTATTCAATAGAAATTCTTCAGGGATTTGGAATGCAAGATTGCAAACCATCTCTTAACCCTATGGAACAACACTTGAAACTTTCAAAATTTGAAGGGGGGGAAATGGTAGACAACACTATTTATAGATAGTTGATTGGTAGCTTGATTTATTTGACAAACACTCGACCAGATCTATCTTATGCAGTCATTATTATTTCATGCTTTATGCAACAACCACGAGACAGCCACTGGAATGCAACCAAAAGAGTTCTTTTATATATCCAAGGAAAAAAAGATTTTGGTCTTCTTTACAAAAAGACTAAAATTTTTGTACTTGATGGATTTTCAGATGCTATTTTGCCAGAAGTATTGATGATCGAGCATCAAAATTAGGTTATTTAATGAACATGGGTTCAACAATAGTGTCTTGGAGTTGTAAGAAACAAGCTACAGTGGCCACTTCTACAACAGAAGAAGAATACATCTCAGCATGGGAAGCAACATGTGAAATTGTTTGGTTACACAGAGTTTTGCAGGACTTGGGCATTTCTCAAGCATAAGCTACATCATTATTCATCGATAGCTAGTCAACCATTAAGCTTGCCAAGAATCTAGTTTTTCATTCAAAGACAAAGCATGTGGACACCAAGTATCATCATATCAGATCACTCATTGCAAAGGATGTCATCAAGCCAATTTATTGTCCTTCAGAAGATCAGATCTCCGGCATTTTCATGAAACCTCTTGGTAGAATACAATTTACTAAGTTCAGGGATGAACTTGGTATCTGTTGTAATGTATATTTGGATCATAGGGGGGAATGTTAGATAATCCAAAATACAAATATCATAGTTTAAAAGGTTAGAATAAAATGATTATTAATTTAGAATATTAAATTAATAATCTAGAATATTTGATTAATAAATGGAGACATTTAGAAATAGAGTATTGTTGTAAAAGATATGACTCTAGAAAGGTGTCGTATATTAGGCTCAAAATTAGGAGTATAGTTAGAATATTGTTAAGATAACATTTATTGTAAATGGACAGTTGTTGATTTAATAAGTGATCCATAACTAGAGTTTGTTAGGACATTTAGCTTATATATATCTCATTGCAAGAGTGTTGAGTTGTTTGGGTGTAAACTCTTGCAAATTCTCATATGCAATTTCTTTTCCTATTGAATAAAAGTGTGTGTCTGAGGACACTTATGCCATTACGTCGGTTGATGGTACAATGAATGTGTTCATCTGTATTGGTGAAAGTTTGACATCTTAATCGCGATGGAGAGGACGCAACGAAAAACCAGTTGTAGCCTTCGTCGTACTTGAGACGTTGTGGCGAAAAACATGCATCGGTGAATTGTTGGAAAATTGGCCCAATGTACTAGTGTATGCCTAAATGTTCCTCTTGGGTAGCATGATGTCAAACTTTTGAGGGGACATTTGGCACATTTGGTGCACTTGGTGGTGTTGTGGGCTTGAAGCCCCACATTACAACTTTATTTAGGGATGACATGACACCTTTCTAGCTTGACATCCTAGCCTTTGTAGGGATAATTTCACACGTGCCACCTTGGAGAGGATATTTATGGGCTTATATGACATCATTTTTTTTATTGTTGGTCATTTTGTAGCCTATGTGGGCAAAAAGAGAAAAATGATTTGCTAATTAATCATTGTAACTTTGGTTTTAGCCTAAAATTAAGGATTTAATTGTAATGTGGACAAACTATGACTTGGGTTTTCCTCTATAAATAGAGGCAAGTTATTTTTCACTTGGATATAACTCATCACTTGATAATATTACTCTTTGGATTGCAATTTTGGTCCTCTTGGAGAATTTCAACCTCTCGTTTTCTTGTGAAAATGGATGCAATACTTATTTATTGGAGAATTAAAGGCTAGCGAATTATCTTGGATGGTTTTCTCTGGAAATATTTTGGATGATTCTTGGCAGTAGGGTTTTTATTGCATGCTATCTCTTGGATTTCGTGAGATATTTCTGCAATTTATTGTCATGTTTCTTGTTTAAGTTCAAGAAACATATCTTAAAACCCTAGGAGGAGTAAAAGGGCTTACACCCCCAACAAAATTTATTGTTCTTTGCTATTGAAAGATTATAAGGCTTGCAACAAGGATTAAGAGGGTTTACACCCTTGTTTCAAGGCTTGACTAGGGTTTATTTCTCTAGGGAGTAAGGTAATTTACACCCCTAGAATATTTTAAAACCCTAGTCCATCTTGATTTTTAGGCTAAATGATTTGGAAGGAGATAGGTTTCTTGGGTTTTATAAGGGTTTAACTCTCAATAAATCATCTTCTCTTCTTTATTTCTTAACCTAGTCTTCAAAAATGAGACTCCATTCACCCAATAACAAGGCACTAATCTTTTCATTGGATATTGTAATTGTAGCATTGATAAACATGAAAATTGAGGGATTGAAATTGATCAAGTTGGATTTAAATTATAAATTATTTAGACTCTCTTCTACTTCAAAGGAATATTGTTTTTTCAAGTGATTATTCTGTTGTAATAATATTTAATCTACAACCAATAGGGTTTCAACAAACACTCTTTCTCATACAATTTCTCTACTTTTCTATGACTGAAAATTGCTTGTAAACTGTGATAATTAATCCACTGATAAAGGACTATTGTTTGGGCGGTTTACTTGCTGTTTTTAGTGGTTAGAATTTGTTGTTATTGAAAAACATTTCTACAACATAGGTCTGTCATAGTTATTTCTTGATAACACTCTTTTATAGCCCTCTTTTGACATCCAAATCTTGGTTTAAGCATTGGAAAATTGTTTACTAATTGCAAGCTTTATTGTCCAATATCATATGATGATTTTGATGGTCTCATTTGCAGCTCTTATAATTATCTTGTTGTGTATATATCACTGTTATATTCGGCAATTTTGGGACAAAAAGGTTTCTTGTTTATTTTCCTCTTTTCTCAGGGCTTATTTCATCATATGTTGTCTTGGTTTAGGTTGTCTAACATTTGTTTTGCAAGTACTATCAGTTGGAAGCCTTTTCCTTGGCTTACAAACATCCTCCATCAAGCCTCAATATATTTTAACTATGACCTATACGGGTGGTTCCTTCATCTCTTGGCCTCCCCCCTTGCAATCCCTCTAGGTTCACTTGGGAAGCCTCCCTTGGTTGGACTTGTCCATCACTAAAACAAGGGGGATATCTATTGAGGTGACAATGATAGGTGTCCCCAGTTGTGTCACACACTTGTTGTTTGGGTTGGGATTTTCCCAAAATACAAACTGTGTGATAAAAATTTCAATGTCGTTTCCAAGGAGTATTTTGAATCTTTTCCAATCCCATAATGACACTTTCCAAGTCTATCCCAAAGCCTTTACCTCTAGATTTCCTAGAAATTCCATTTGAGGGAAGTTCCATTTTTCACTTTTGATGAGCTCTTAATAAAGTTCATATAGAAACTCCACAACCTAAGGACCCGTCTTTCCGATAGACACTTCCCAAAGGAAGGTTTAAGCCTTCCAAGGTTTACCAAAGAATACCTCCTCATAATTCACTCATTGTCAAAACCTTATTTCAAGGAAGTCTTCCTTTTTCCCCAATGGATCGTCCTTGATCTAGAAACCTTTACAAGCCATTGAATATGGTCACCATACTTGGGTACCCCAATAACATTCTGAAAGAGTCTCACAAGTGGTTACCCATATTCACCGGAAACAATGTTATCACACCTAAAGAGAATCTTGACGCTATTGATGTGGCCATGGAATATAAAAATTATGTAGAACATGAATATGTTGCAATGAAGTTACCATCTACCTCTCTTGACGATGATTCTAAAAATTAGTTCAAAGGATTTCCTAACAAACACTTGCAGTCATATGAGGCTTTTACAAAGTTGTTGAAAAATTGATGGACAATGAAGAAGGACAATGGAATTTTATTGATGCAATTCAACCAAATAAAAAAGAAAGAGAACAAAATGGTGAAGGAATTCAATGATAGATTGACAACTTGTACATCCAAATCTTGAAGGACTTGTGACTATTGGAAGCAGTCATTCTCCTTATTTATTTGAATTATTTTGAATCAAAGTTTGGGTTTATCTTGAAGGAAAAGATGCCTGAAAAGGCCAAGAGTATACTATGTAGATTGTGGAACATGTCATTAGTTCAAATATCGAGCATTTTCAGTTTCCTCATTCCAAAGCATAAACTAAGAAAAAAGTGTCAACCAACAATGTAAAGGATCCATTCACACTTTTGGCTCAAAAGTTTGATCAAATGAAGACCTCATTTTTCTAGACCCAAAATCAAATCATGAACAAGTTGAAAAATTTAGAGATGCAACTGTTATACAGTTGGCTTAGGTTGATGGAAAGTTGGTATGGATTGTTGGTTGTCATTGATTTCAGCCATTGGAGAGTGATATTGTAGATTGATATCAACCCTTAGTGATTGATGTCAACCCTTGGAGAAAGTCCAATAGTGAATTCCAGTAGCACAAAGGTTTGGGTAATGGACCTAAGTTTGTTTTATATATAATGGTATGGGTTTTAATATATTTGAAGGTAAGACTATTTTATATGGGTAGTATAGATTAATCAAGACTTCATGCTAGTATAATGCTAAATGGGTCAACATTATGGACAGTTGCACAAGTAGAGTCTTGGAAAGTATGGATGAGAGCATGGATTCATAGATTGGTTCAAAGAGTGGTTCAAAGACAAAGGAAAATTATCATAATGGATGATAACTAGAAAGGAAATGGCTCGAACAATGCTAATGGATTCTAAATTGACAGATAATTTTTGGACACATGCAGTGCATACAATAGTTCAAATTCAAAACAGAGAAATGCTCAGAAACAACAATGACAAAACTCCCTAAGAACTATGGAAAGGAAGCGCAGACAACAACCTCTACATCAAGGTAAGTCAAGGTAGTATTTTATTAGTTGAAATGTATGTTGATGATATTGTTTTTGGAAGTACTAATGATAGGTTAATCCAGAAATTTGCAAAGGATATGCATAATGAATTTGAAATATCATTACTTGGAGAACTATCATTCTTTTTGGGTCTTCAGATATGTCAAAGAAACCAAGGAATTTTTATTTCTCAAACTAAGTATATCAGAGAATGCTAAAGAGGTTCGGAATGGAAGATTGCCTACACAAATGATGATTGGGCAGGTTGGATTGATGACCGAAAAATCACCAGTGGAGCAACGTTCTACTTAGATATATAGGTTGAGTATGATGAGCCCATTCCAATATATTGCGATAATACAAGTTCCATCAGTATCTCAAAGAAGAAGCACATTCCAATAAAGTATCACTTTCTACAGGAACAGGTTGTAGAGAAGAACATCAGAGTTGAATATGTGGGCACAAAAGAACAAGTGGCAGACATCTTTACAAAAATTCTTCCAAGGGAAGCCTTTGATTATTTGTTCCATAGACTTAGAGTAATTTCTACTCCAAAATGAATTCTTTTGAATCCTTATCTTATATGTCTTAGATTTACACGAGGTAGCACCATAAAGAGGAAAATTCAGGTTGGGGGATCAATTTCAGGAAGAAGTCTAGTCAGGGGGAGTATCCCCAAGGAAAATTCAGTTAGGGGGAGCAACCATAGATGGAAATATACCTTTTCCATTCATGACAAAGGGGGAGAGAT
>SNQJ01S0125176.1:30246-45014 GCA_010110895.2 Picea sitchensis | reverse complement strand
TTCACTCGACAACATACCAATATCAACTGATATAATGCTGGAAATGTTGACCTTCAGACCATCTATTAACTCACCAAGCTACTCCATAAACTCAATTTTCAAAGATATTTAGATGGGTAGGAGGGCTTTCTTCCCCATTTTGCCAATGATAGACAGACAATCTAACTTTTGGCTCCTTTAGTGTCCTCTTTGACAGAGAGTCTGTCTCTTTATTATGCTCCCGGTAAATGTGCTGAAAACTAATTTCTTTGAAATTTTGAGCTAGTTCCTTTATTTTTAATTTCCAGCCATCTAAGTTCACCGCTTGAAGTTGATTCTTTTGATTCATCCAATCAATAATGACTTTCGAGTCCCCCAAGATTTGTATTTTATCAATTTCCCAAAGCGAGGCCAAGGTAAGAGTCGCCCACATGCCCATTAGCTCCGCCTTTGTGTTTGTACCTGCTTCGCAGTTGATGTACCATTTGGCGACCCTCGAAGCATGTGTTTTAAAAAAACCACTCGCTGCACAACAATCCCCAGATAATAAGGCCGCTCCATCAAAGCATGCCAGCGTGAAGCCCTCAAAGTGAGTAAATTCACACACTCTGTTTGGAATAGGAATTACATTAGTTGGTTGCCAAGAGAATGAGACAACAATCCTATGCACCATTGCGCGATAAGAGGGAGTGAGATCCTCAAGTAACACCTTATTCCTCTCAATCCAAATATGCCAACAAGCAATGGCAGCGGGACTTACCAGAGCCGATTTTTCAAAAGTCCACACATTTAAGCAATCTGAAACCGAAGATCCATTCCAAAGGATTTTTAAATGGTAGATTTCAGACAGACAATGCCAAACTACTTTAGTGAACGAGCAATGGATTAAAAAATGATTGGCATTTTCAGCATTGCTGTTGAAGAGCCTACACACCCTCGGGCCTACCCAGCCTTTACTTTGGAGCACATCCCAGGTAAGAATTTTATCAAAGGCCGCCAACCACATAAACAATTTTATTTTTAGCTGAAGTGGCCACTTCCACAGTTTTAGAACCCATCCTTTTTCACTATGAAAATCTAACGGTTTTAAAAGAGCCCGATAAAGATTTTTAACAGAAATAACTACAGAATCATCCCCCCCAACCCATACCAAGCTATCTGCACCAGATTGGAGAGATAAGCCTGCATCCCGTAAAGCATTGGTGAATCCATCCCATTCTAAAGCGACCTGACCCGATAGCCCCAAGGAAATGCTAGTGCACCACCGGTCTGGAAAGGGAGATACACCCACGGTCTCTCTAGCCTGCGCTAGTACCAAAATATGGTAAAGTGACAACTGCGATCGAAGGGGTTCTGAGAGGATAGAGCACTCCTCCAAACCAATGATTTTATCCACACCTATCAAAATCAAATTTCCAGATCGGACCTTCCACCAAAGCCAATGCAATAACACTGGAATGCTCTTAATCATGCCGCTCTAGATGCTAGACGACTTCAACTGTTGATGAGTTGATTTTCGGAGCCAATCAACTACAGAAGAACCCCCCAAGTATTTATCCCAGAGAATCCTCTGCCAGATGCTGTCCACTGTTAGCGCCCTCCAAAGGGTGTTTTCCAGTGACGTTGTGTTGAATGTAGTTAAATTTTTGAGTCCCCACCCTCCACAATGCTTTGGTCTTGTAAGAAGGTCCCATCTACAGAGATGGTAGTGATGGGTTGCCTTCTAACCACTCCACAGAAAATAAAAGCTAAGTTGTCGAATGCGATTTAAAACAGATTTGGGAATCACCTCCATCGACATCCAAAAGACCGATTGACTCTCCAACACTGATTTGACCAATATTAATCTGCCTCCCAATGAAAGCCATTGATTACACCAGAATCCATTTTTTTTTCAACTTTCGCCACTAACCAGCTCCAATCATCAGCTTTGGCCGCTCCTGGCTTTAAAATATAGCCTAAGTACTTGAAACTCAAGTTTAAATCAATAAAGTAAAATGGAAGAATGGCTTTTAAGTGCTCAATCTCCAAATCCTCAAGCCCCCAATAGTGAACAAAAGTTTTTGAAGAATTAATGCAGAGTCCAAAAATAGAACAGTAGGCTCAAAGAGTGTCTAAAATCAATCTCCATTCCATCGGGTCTGCCTTAGACATTACCATGACGTCATCAACAAACATTAGATGGATAATTTTTATATGTTGCGTAACCTTTATACCAGAAAGACTCTGGTTAGCAATGCCACAGACTAACATTAGAATTATCCCTTCCATAATCAAGATAAACAAATACGGGGATAATGGGCAGCCCTGACGAAGGCCTCTCCAGCTCTTAAAATAATCTGTCGCGTCACCATTTATCAAAACTGCAAAATTGGTGCTTGTAACACAACACATTATCCATTCTGTAAGATTTACCCCAAATCCTATCAAGAGTAAAACCACTCTGAGGTACTCCCAGTCTATGTTGTCATAGGCTTTTTTGAGGTCTAATTTCAACACCAGAGATTTGATATTCTTTTTTTTTAATACTATGCAGAATCTCATGGTCTGAACCAATAACATCCTGAATTCTTCTACCCTTTAAGAATCCAAGCTGTTTAGAAGAAAGACATTTTGAAAAATAATGTTTTATCCTATTAGAAAGGATTTTTGAGATCACCTTGTAGATAAGGTTACATAAGGAAATAGGACGGTAATCATCGAAAGATTCCGACTTGTTTACCTTCGGTATCAGGGCTAGGAAAGTCGAGTTAAGGCCTCCACAAAGTTTTTCATTCCTCCTCAAATCCTCCACCATTTCGAGCAGATCTTCTCCTACTAGATCGAAGAAGGAAATGAAAAACTCGATAGTCCACCCATCGGGACCAAGGCTTCTATCTTTATTAAACTTTACTAAAACAGACTTGATTTCCTCCAAAGTAACAGGGTTAAAGAGTGAATTAGCCTCATCCTCAATAACCATGCTAGGATATAGGCTGGAAATTCTCACCAGATCCGCGTAATTTGTTCTATCTTTGGCTTTGAAGAAGTCCTTGAAATGATTAACCACCTCCTCTTTAATCGCTTCTTGCCGAGTAATTTTGTTTCCATTACCCAAGATTACTTCCCATACATGCTTTCGATTTTTATTATAGCTTTCCATCTTGTGGAAGAATTTGGTATTAGAGTCTCCACTCTAAATCCAAGTAACCCTGCTGTGTAGGCGCCAAGCCTCCTCCTCCCCTCGTAGAAAATTATTTCTATTAGTTTCTAGCACTTGGAGATATCCACCATCCTCTAAGGATAAAGTGCCCTCCACTACTTTAAATAACAACCTTTCAATTTCCGATTCCCAGTTATCTAAAGACTTTTTTTTTTAATCAAAACTTCTTTTAACCATATCTTTGTTTGTAATTTAATTTCTTTAAGCTTCCATACCAGTCGTTGTTGACGATTACCCTCCATCAAGAAACAAGGGTCTCTCCAAATTGTATGAACTAGGCTTTTAAAATCAGCGTTCTGCAACCAAAGAGGATTAAACTTGAAAGGAAATGCCTAGTACACCGGAGCATCCTCAAATTGTATAAAAAAAGGTGCGTGATTAGAGATATAAGGGTATTCCACCCACGATCTAGAAAGGCCCATAGTTGACAAAGTCGTTTCGGAGATTAAGCATCTATCAAGCCTTCTAGCAATAACATGATGACCAGCACGCCTGTTACTCCAAGTAGGGACCAATTTGGTTGGCTTAAGATTGACCAACTTCATGGATGAGAGTAAGTCTCTCAGGAAAAAATCAAAAGAACCTGGAGCAAATGATCCACCCCAGTTTTCTTCCGAAGAAAAAATGAAATTTAAGTCACCTGCTATGATAAGATTCAGGATAGTGTGTAATCCACTCTTTGCGAAAGAACTCCAAAAATGCTGTCGTTCTTTACATGGTCCATAAATATTGACAAATGCCACCTTGTTTTTGGAGGAAGCACAACTACCTATTAATAAAATCCCGCCAACAGTCAGGAAAGGTTTCAAATCAAAGAAGTTTGGGTCCTAAGCAACCAGTAAGCCTCCAGAAGTTCCTAAAGAGTTTACAGCAGTTGCAGCCCAAGAGGGACGAAGTTGGAGCAAAAAATCTCTCGCTTTCTGCTCATCTGATAAAGTCTCTTGTAAAAACACAATGTCCGGCCTTGAACGATCTAGTAGTCTTGAACTAAAGCATCTTTGAGGGTGCCTCCAATCCCTCGAATTTTCAAAGAGAGCAATAACATCACTTCGCCCTTGCTAGGGCCTTCATTTCTCTAAGGGCCCCTGAATCCGTGGAAGTAGGAACACTATCGTCTTCTTTATGACTACAACTCGCTTGTTTCTTCCAAGAACTTCTTGTTTTGACTGGTGACAGTTTCGAGGCCGGACCCCGTGACCAAGAGAAGGCTTTACCCTCCTTACCTGAAGGCTGAGAGGATGATGAACCAATATCCACAGAGGAATTGATGACTTTCTTTCCAAGGGAAACTGGTAATGGCTATGGGATTCTGGTTACATTGAGTCTAGGTAACAAGGAGTTAAGGGTTTTAGAGAGGTTTGTGACATCCTCCTCTGACTCTCTATAGCCTGGCAGTAAGGATGAGATGGAGCACGTCTTCCAAAGAATAGACTGAGGGTGTCAGATTACTATCGGATAGTGTAGATGGGGAGGGAACCATATTATACTACAAAGGAAGAGACAACAAGGATTCTAACTATTGGTTCAAATGCGAAAGCAGTCTGGAAGGTAGAGATTCTGTCATATCAATGGGAACATTAGGGCCCTCAGGAACAAAAGGATCTGTTCGCATGGGAGTATCAGACAGATGGATCAGGGGTATGAAACTAGGAAGGGGTGCTTCTACCGGACAACAAAGATGAGAGGAAGACGAAGTGATACGAAAAGGTTCAGAGAGTAGATGACTAGGACTGGATTTCTTCGGTAGTGTATTAGCCCTTAACCATTCTGAGTTATTAATGGCTTCCTTCTCCTCATAGGACAAGGATTTAAACAAACGAGGACATAGCGATTGTAACTTACCAGAAAGGATAGTGTCGGGATCAAGAAAGGAGGAGGACGAGGCTCCCAAGGACCCATGCAAGAAGTCTAGAGAGGCATCAACTGCAAAATAAGCTGGAGGAATTTTCTGCATCTCAGCCTCTTTAGATAGATCCTCCAAGAGCTTCCCCTTACAGTCATGACGAAGGTGTCCCGTTTGACGACATAAATTGCACTGGAAAGGCAGCCCAAGATAATCCAGTTGCTGATCAATTTTTTGACCTCTCCATTCAATCCCAATAGTTTTCGACAATCCACTGAAGATGTCCACCTCCACTAAAACTCGACCCATCTTCTGCATCAAGGAACTAAGAGCTTTAGTGTCCAGTGCAATGAATCTCCCCAAAGTGTTGCCAATAGCCCTTAAGGCTCCTTCATTCCACAAATACAGTGGGAGACCAGGAAGAAGTACCCAAAGGTGTCTGAACTGAAAGAACTTTGTATCAGGATTGAAAGCAATCCTCCACCGTTTCAGCATAAGACTACTGCCCCCAAAGACCCAGAGCGATCTTAGTAAGAGGGTACCGTTCTCAGGGGAGTTGCAAATAAACCCCAACCATCCTTTAGTGAGGAAGATAACCTCAGGGTAATACCCAAGGAGGGGAACCCACTGGTGCTTAATCCATTCCTCAATAGAGCCTTTGCTCAACGACTTATAAGATAAATGACCTACAAGAGAGCAGAGAGCCATTCTGTAGGTATCTTCTAAGCCCACGTCATTGCCTAAAACCAGGTGCTTAACCTTCTTGTTGGCTTTCCACATCTTTCGACGGAAAGAAACAAACTAGAACTGATCAGAATGATCCTTAAATCCTCCCAGGGAAGACAAAGAAGGGTTTGATAGCCCTGGAGGCACAAAGGTCGACTGGAAACCTAACTTGCATCCCTCAGTGGGAAGGGGGACAGACTCTAGAGAGGCTGACTGATGCAGGGCGATAAGAGAAGGTTTACAAGGTACACTAGTCAAGTTAGATGACTTGTTTTTTAAAAACGGTGCACCTACCGAAGACCCCTTCTGTAACTTATCCACATAATCGAACAGCCCCACTCGCCTCCAATTTTCCTCGTCCTCCGGGTTCATGAGTGCCTTTAACTTATGTTCCATGATAAATGAAAACTCTAACAAAACAATGTCCATAAAGGCTGGTCAAACAACTGTCACTCAAAAGCTGACAAGCAAGCGGACCAATAAACAAGGTCCGTGATCCCAGATGTTTGCCCCTCAACTTTTCAATTACCACTAAAATAACTAGATGCCCCACCCTCTCGGGAACGAAGAGTCAAAAGAGGATGACTCGACCAATGATAGATCCAAAGCACAACTAAAGACCATTCAACTGGAGAAAAACAATGACCCCACCCTCACCAAAAAAGGGACTAGAGTCAGACAAAAATAGGTAAGAACCACTGAGTGCACAAGAACGCCAAACATATTTGGGCTTTGGATTATATTTCGATTTGCACAAAATGGGCTCTATTCTCTATGACACCATCCAACCAAGACTTGAGGGGTGCCCTGCTTCTCTTCATGTGTAGAGTCTAAGAGATAGTTTACATGTGGCATGTCAA
The DNA here is from genome assembly GCA_010110895.2 of Picea sitchensis. Taxonomy (NCBI): domain Eukaryota; kingdom Viridiplantae; phylum Streptophyta; class Pinopsida; order Pinales; family Pinaceae; genus Picea; species Picea sitchensis. The sequence continues at coordinate 38,404 of SNQJ01S0125176.1, read as the reverse complement.
AACCATCAATAAATATAATCTGGTTTCATTAACAGAAAATCAAGAACTATTATCTCCTAAAAATGCTTTCATTGTAATAAATTTTACTACCCTTAATTAAATAATAAATTTAATAATCTTATTAAATATAAAAAAAAGTAGTCACATTTATATGTTTAAAATGAAAAAATATTAACAAAACATTATTGAAATCTAAAATTCAAAAAATCCAATTATACTATATGTAAATCAATCCCTTATGAGTTAAGGGATTCATTTTTGAAATCCCAATGTAAATATTATCAATGGAATCCTTCAACAAACTAACTCAATAGTTCCATCATTATTTATGGAACTTAAGGAAAGTTTGCTTAAAGAAATTAGTCAATTTATTTAATTAATATTTAAAATAATTTATTTAATTAATATTTAAAATAAGATGTCATTTAAACTTTAATAATTATATATTTATGATAATTTTAAGTACTTGATATTGCTTCTTATACATTTAAGAAACATTGATATTTATTAAAATAAGTATGATTTATCATTTAATATAATTTTAATTATAAATTATTATAATATAAAAATGGTTTGACTTTTTTTGGGCATGCATTTAAATCCTTTGGCTTATAGCTTTCAAAAGAGCTTAGCATCATAGGTTGAGTACAAAGTCCAAAAAAAGGGCCCAAAAAAAACTCCATACAAACAAAAACTGTAAAAAGTGACTTCCTGTTTTAATATGATTCTAATGAAACTACAACAAAAAGAATTCTGAAAAAACTCTATGGATGATCTCTGTGAGGAAACATGAGCCTTGTCCCAATATAGTATCTAGTCCAATCCTTAATCCAATAAAGAGGCAAAAACAAATTTTGTAAGATCTATGAGCCAATGCAAAAAGAAACAAGACTTGATGAAGATCCATGCCTGCTCATATATGTTCTATAAATAGCCGATGGTAATGCTCAAAACTCTGACCATCCTTGAACTCTAAGATGTGCCACTACCCATGAGCCTACCTTCTTTATATAAGGAGTCTACCTTGACGTTCCTTTCCCTGTAGACATGTTGGAAGGACATATTTGTGAATATATTTGCAATTATAAAGACTTCATCCATAATATGAGAGATGATAATATTTTGACACTGTTGGGTTTTCCACAACTAGTTGATGACCAACATTGAGTCTCTGAAAATTTGTAGGTTTGAGATCTCCTTTTCACTAGCAAAGGTGAGCAAAAGCTTTAGAGCCAAAAGTTCTGCAAAATTATTTGATCCNAATTTATTTAATTAATATTTAAAATAATTTATTTAATTAATATTTAAAATAAGATGTCATTTAAACTTTAATAATTATATATTTATGATAATTTTAAGTACTTGATATTGCTTCTTATACATTTAAGAAACATTGATATTTATTAAAATAAGTATGATTTATCATTTAATATAATTTTAATTATAAATTATTATAATATAAAAATGGTTTGACTTTTTTTGGGCATGCATTTAAATCCTTTGGCTTATAGCTTTCAAAAGAGCTTAGCATCATAGGTTGAGTACAAAGTCCAAAAAAAGGGCCCAAAAAAAACTCCATACAAACAAAAACTGTAAAAAGTGACTTCCTGTTTTAATATGATTCTAATGAAACTACAACAAAAAGAATTCTGAAAAAACTCTATGGATGATCTCTGTGAGGAAACATGAGCCTTGTCCCAATATAGTATCTAGTCCAATCCTTAATCCAATAAAGAGGCAAAAACAAATTTTGTAAGATCTATGAGCCAATGCAAAAAGAAACAAGACTTGATGAAGATCCATGCCTGCTCATATATGTTCTATAAATAGCCGATGGTAATGCTCAAAACTCTGACCATCCTTGAACTCTAAGATGTGCCACTACCCATGAGCCTACCTTCTTTATATAAGGAGTCTACCTTGACGTTCCTTTCCCTGTAGACATGTTGGAAGGACATATTTGTGAATATATTTGCAATTATAAAGACTTCATCCATAATATGAGAGATGATAATATTTTGACACTGTTGGGTTTTCCACAACTAGTTGATGACCAACATTGAGTCTCTGAAAATTTGTAGGTTTGAGATCTCCTTTTCACTAGCAAAGGTGAGCAAAAGCTTTAGAGCCAAAAGTTCTGCAAAATTATTTGATCCTTGGCCCAAGCCCCACTTTAAATTGAAAAAATGTGAAGGGGACAAGAAAATGACACCCCCACCCCCACAATGGTCTCCATTTTCTTAGGAAGCACCATAAAAAAAAGCCCATGGACAGGAAAAATAAATATGTTCCTCCAACACTTGCCTGGGAGGAGGAGTACCCTTTCCTTGAGGGAAATATGCAAGGATTGTGATTCTTTGGGAAACAATTATGTTAGGAAGGGAAGCCATATCCTTAAAAATAGAGGAATTACGAGCAATCCATATGCCCCAGAGAATAAGTAGGGGAAGTGCCTTGATGTTTTTATATCTGTGGACCTGAAACTAGGTTCTCCAAGCCTCTTCAATGGATGGCCCAACCCAAGTTCAAGAGATACCCAAGGAAGAAGAGACAACTCTCCAAATTTGTAGAGAAAAAGGGTAATCTAAGAAAAGGTGAGTAGAAGTTTCCTCGTTCCCCTTACATAAAGGGCACTAGCCCGACCCTTCCACTCCTCTTAGTTTCATTCTATCCCAAGTGGGAACCTTTCTCTTGATGAGACACCACATGAATAGACGGGCCTTAAGTGGACATTTGGATTTCCAGAACCCCCTTCCACCACCAATCTGGATCCTGTTGTCTAAGATTGATCATTAAAAAAGGAGTAGCCATCTTTTGGGGTATATACCCCAAAATGACTGAATTGCCAAATTAGTTCATCATCTTGGTCTTTGATTATGATATGGATCATTTTGAGGACCTGATGTGAGTATTCTAGTGAACAGAGAGATGTTCATCCAAGTTCATAGCTTGTGCATCTTTCCAACCCTGGATCCAAATCGTCATTTGTTGTTCATCTACAATTTGATTTTGGTGGAAATAACCCAGCTCATGCATTCGGTCGATTAAAACTTGGGGAAGGATATGTTTACCATTGTTGCCCAGCCATGGATCTCTACCAATCTTGAGGGAATTTCCTTTTTCGACCTTCCAGGAAATACCTTGGATAATAATTGAAAAAGATTTGATGAGAGCCTTCCACATTATAGAGCCATTTTGGAAACTATGTGTCGGCCTTCTTATCCACTCCACCACTGAATCCGAGCTTATATATTTTCGGGTAACTACCATTGGCCATAAATTTTCAGATTGGATCAGCCTCCATCCTGTCTTGGCTACAAGGGTAGTGGAAAAATTATGGATATTCTTCAGTCCCCATCCCCCCAACAACTTTGGCAAAGCTAGAGAGTCCCATTTTACCCAAGGCATCACACAAACCTCCTTCTAACTTCCCTAAAGAAATTTGAAGCATATTTTCCTTATTTTGTCCAGAGTACCTTTTGGAATCCAAGCCATAGAAAGCCAATAAACTGGAATTTCCTCAAGGAAAATTTTTACTAGAATCAACCTACCAACTCTAGATAACCACCTGAAACTTCAATATTTTAGTCTCTTTTCTAGCTTTGCAATTAACCAATTCCAATCCAATTTTGTGTAGGAGTTTGGTTTTAGATAAAATCCTAGATACTTTAAACCTTCGTCAAGGGGATTTTCGGCGAAGGGGAAGAGGGATTTATATATCAAGACTTCCTCTGGGTCCATAAGATGAGTCGAGAGAGTAGATTTTGAGCTATTTATTTGTATTCCCGTAGCCCTGCTAAAAATATCTAGGATGTAACCCAACTTTTCAACATCTCCTCTTAACCTGTTGCAGAAAATTAGTACATAATCTACAAATAACAAATGAGTGAGGGAAATATAGTGGGTAAGAGGAATACTCGAGAAAATTCTATTATTTTTAGCTTCAAATAAACCCCTGCTTAGAACTTCAGCTTCCAACAAAAATAGAAGAGGGGAAATGGGGCATCCCTGCCAGAGCCCTCTCTCTACAGGAAAGAAAGGCGAAGCCACCCCATTTATGAGCACATCGAAGGAAACTGAAGTGATGCAACTCATGATCCAATTTATAAAGGGAAAGAAAAATCCTAGATGAGTGAGAAGCAATTTCAAGAAAATCCATCTGACTCGATCATAAGCCTTTGAAAGATCGATCTTTAGCACTACTCCTTTTAGCCTGTGAGTCTTTATATTGTGCATAGCTTCCTGAGCAACACCAATTGCTTCATGGATCTATCTGTCTTCCAAAAAACCAAAATGTTCTTGGGATATAGATTTTGAGAGGATGCCTTTGATTCTTTTGTTGATGTTATTTACAATTATTTTATAAATGCAATTGCACAGAGAAATGGGCCTGTACTCATCCAAGCTTTATGGAGCATCCTGCTTTGGAATTAAAGCGATGAAAGTGGCATTGAAAGGAGGGTGAATGAATCTATTTACTCTGGAATCTTCTATAACTTTGAGGATATCCTGAATGATGAGGTCGGAAATACCTACATATAAATCCATGGACCAACCATCAGGACCCAAATTTTTTCCTTTTTGAAAGCTGTGGAGAACTTCTTTTAATTCTGCTTCGGTCACTTCAACCATTAGGTCTAGATTTTCCTCCTCTTCTACAAAACGACGGAAGTATAATGTCATCTGAAGTATGGCATCTAAGGACACCCTTCTATTTGTTGTATATAATGTTTTTAAGTGATGTGAACCGATCCTTGCCAAATCTTCAAAGGAAGAAAGTTGCCTTCCCATTTGATCCTTTAGCCCCCAAATGGTGTTTGCCAATTTCTTGCCTTTTGCATAAGCTTGGAAAATTTTTGTATTTTCATCCTCGCTATGAAGACATAACGCCCTACTCTTTTGTCTCCATTCTTCTTCCCTAGCTTGGAGAATCTCTCTTCTAATATTTTACAAGGATATGAGGGCCTCTTTTTTTGTTGGGGTGGAAAAACCTCATATTTCAGAGTCATAGAGGGATCGAAGTGTGTATTGCGTGTTTATAATGTCTTGTTCCAGCTGTTGTTTTTTCCTTTTTTCCCAGGATTTTGTAGCAATTTTTAGGGCTTTTAAATTCCTTTCAAATTGAACAATAACATGCTCCGTTGGCCCTATTGGAGCCCAAACTTCCTTTACCAAATTTATAAAACTTTCCTCTTTTAACCAGCCAGAGTTAAATTTGAAAGGGCTAGTTGGGTTTCTGGTGGCTCCTACTATTTCCATAAAAATTGGGTAGTGGTTTGATTCCCCTCCTGACCCTACCCATTGTATGAAAAGAATAGGCTCTTCAACCAATAAATTTGAAATAAAAAATCGATTCAGTCACTTTGCTATATGATCTTCTCCCAAACTCTTATTTCTCCAAGCGGTGCCAAGCTTTGTAGGGGCAATGCCAATTAGCCCCGCCTCCCCTAGATTATGCACTATGAAATCTGAGAGGGAATCATCCTGGGCCCTCTTCCCATAGGATTCGTCTTCCCCAATGGAGAAGTTTAGATCCCCACCCAAAATGAGAAATCAATCTTTTAGGAAGGATTTTTCTAGAAGGGCATGCCAAAATTGAGGGCAATCCTGAGTGAGGCCATAAATTTTTAAAATCGTAAAATATTTCCCCAATTCTGCAATATAAACAAACATTCCTTGACCATAAGTGAAACCCCAAGAGGATTCAATATTAATGGATTTTTGGTTCCATCCCAATGCTAGACCTCCCGCACGACCAAAAGAATCCAAACCAAAGAAAGATCATCCCTTGGCTTCTTGGCTTCTGCCCCAAGGGTTTCTTGTAACATCACAATATAAAGATATGGTAGCTCCGGTAGCCTTTGGAGGGCGAGATGCTTGGAGGGGATCGCCAACCCTTGACAATTAAAGGAGAACAATTTCATTTGGAAACCCCTTCAGGGGTTGGAAATGCTCTAAGTGCCCCGAAGATGGAAATTTTTCTGCCAACCGCAACATACAAAGTCGCACGAGATTGTGATTTTTAGAGAAGATATTTTCTTCCCCTCCCTTTGGAAAAGGATCCTGTAGGTGGGTTTTGACCCAAACCATGGAGAGGGGTGTCTGGACGCCCAACAAAAGAGATCGTTTAAAAAGGTAATTGGTTGCATATGGACTCTTCATCTGTCATCAAAGAGGAGTCTTGACTATGTGGAGGGGGATGGATATTGGAGGGGGTCGGGGCTTGAGTGAAAGAAAGTCCATAGAGAGGGGGGCCTGGGGAAAAGGGCGAAGAGAGATGCTTGGCACTAAAGGAATAAGGTAGACTTTTTAACTTACTTAAGCCCACAAGATTCAGGGACAAAGGCTGAAGATAAACAAAATTTACAGAGAAGGGAGAGAGAGGAGGCATACACAAATGAGCGTCAATTCCTTGTTTTATTTGGTAGTCAAGAGTAGAAGGATGTGGATCTGGAGCCCGACATTTCCCCTTGGCATTAGACTAATCGACGCAAGCACCCCCTATCCCATGATTAGCCATAACCACAACTTTTCTTGTTGTAATCTATTTCCATGCCTGAACTGGACCTCATGACTGAAGTGGAGGCGACACTACACTTCTACCAGAGTGGAAAGGTGTGGCTGCCCTTTGTCTGGAGATCTGCCAAAAAGGGGCTCTGTGATTCATCAAAAGGGAGCATTCCACATCCCTATGACCATGTTTGTGGAATCTGTGGCATTTGAAAGGAATACCCTCGTAATAAAGAGGTTGTTTGAACAATAGGTCTCCATGAGTGAGCTCCAATGTATTCGAAAGTCCCTTTCGGATATTCAACGAAACAAGAATCCGAGCCACCGACATTTTACCTGTGGATAAAAAATACATATCCTCCTTCATAAAAGAGCCCAGTGCGTTGCCAATTTTCTCTAAGAATTTCCATCTCCAACACTCCGGCGGTAGCCTCGACAACCTCACCCAAATTGGGAGTTCATCTATGCTTTCACAATTTGTGTCAAAAAAAGGGGTCCATCTCTTCAATAACAGAGGCGTAGAATCTATACACCAAGGATCACGTAGAACCCGACACACATGCACTGTCGATTGGAATTTGAACATAAACCACCCTTTTGCAAGGGTATGAACTAACGACAAGGAGAAACCCAAGTCCTTCCAGTGAGAAGAGACCCACGCCTTTAGGTGGTTGAGGCTGAGATGCCTTCTATTAGCACGACCTACAACTACTTTTTCAGCAAGATCTGGGACCTCTGGAATCATGACGCCATCCCCAAGGGACAAAGAGTACGAACGAGGGACCAAAATAACTCCCAGTCGAGCTTTCATTCTCTTTGGAGCCGAGGGTTCACCTTCAAAATCCCTCGATGATAGGAGAATATGGGGTGGTCTATTGGACATGGGCGAGGGAGGGGAGAGGACAAAAGTATCCAAACCAATGACACAAGGAGAGGAGGGGGGCACATAAAGTCATTCAAATCCAAAGTAGAGGGGAAACCTAACTTCGAGAGAGGGGGAGAGGAGAAAGAAGGGAAAAATCTAGGCAACGAGTTTACCGGACCAGGAGAAAGAAGCCAACCTGGAAGTTGACAAGAAGGGAAACCTTCAGACTCAGAAAAAAAACCCGGGATAGACTCCTGAGCTACGATATCAGACACAAAACTCCAAAGCTCCGAAAACCCTTCTGGGGGGTTTGGATAAAATCATTCCCTAAGAAAAGCTTCGACATCCAGAGCAGCAGACACGTCACAAAAAATCAACAGCTGGGACCCTGAGGCTGGAGCACATAGAGGGTCTGGAAAGGAAACCCTCCCCGATCTCCCAACAATCGGTGACTGAAAAGGAGAGACTGTCTCAAGAGGCTATTGACTGACAAGTTCCAAATGAGTTGGTCATCCAGATGATCATATTTGTAGTTTACCTGCTCCTCCATATCAACTAGACATACACCCACCTAACAGAGGCGATAGCCTTTTTTACATTATAATATTTTAAAATTACTTTTTTCACATTGTGCTCATGGTTGAATCTTACTTTCAAAATTAGACATTATTTTTTAAATATTGCGAAAGGTGATGCAATTTGTGTTCCACACTATCATGAAAAATAGTGTTGAATTACATGGTTATATATATATATATATATATATGGTAATCTTACATTTTA